>WHYT01014495.1:0-29907 GCA_009806455.1 Tetrax tetrax | reverse complement strand
TTGGGGGGGGGGCGCGGGCACGGGCTCTGCCCTTGGGACACCGGCGGGACGGGCGCTCGGCTGCCGGGGGCGGGAGGGAAGACGCCTGCGGTTTGGGAAGGCGCCGGTGCGGGGAGCTGCTCGTGTCCGTTTGTCCCAAACACGGGCGCTGAGGCGAGGGCAGAGCGGTGGCTGTCATGGAGTAAGGTGTTCCTGCGGGAATGCCTGCCGCGGGAATGCCTGCCGCGGGAATGCCTGCCGCCGGAATGCCTGCCGCGGGAACGCCTGCCGCGGGAAGGCCCAGCCGCTTCGCCCCGCTTCAGCCGGCCGCGTTCCAGCGCAGCGCTCGGAGCAGCCACCGCCACCGCTCTGTTCGGAGATCTCACCGGGGCAGGCAGGGCCTGGCGTTAAACTAGAGTAAAGTAAAGCGTGATGCAGCCGTTCGGCCAGGCGCACTCCTTGTCTTGCGTGCTTCAGCCGGATCGGCAGGCCTTGCTCCTCCTCTTCACCTGGGACGCCCGCCCTGTCAGCAGAAGCCCCTTTCTGCAGGTAGTTCACCTCAGCGGAACAAGCTGTGTCAGCGACGGGATGTCAGCAGCCGGTATAACCGTACCGACCGCTTGTCCCAACGAGGGTACGCGAGCCCCTGCTCGCACGCGGCAGAGCAAAGTGCATCTTCAGGGCGGACAATGCCTGGAGAAGGGCGCGAGAACAGCGGACGCGCAGTACACGCGTCTCTGCTGCGCTCTCCGCACGATACGTGCCTTGAAGGCGCCTTCCACTGGAGGAAGTCTTTCTAGCTTCCCAGTAGGTGTTCTGCTATTAATTTGTGCAGCTCCTCTTTGATCTTACAGATGTTTTTGGTATCCACAGCTGCCTGGAGCCATTTGTTGTGGCAGAGAGTAATTCACTGGAGTCACTCAGATGTGGTACTGGGCGTTTCAAACAAGGAGCTTGTTTACTTGGTTTCAGAAATTACTTGGTCTCTAAATTTCAAAGTATAACTTGGTATTGACAGTCTTTTTGTGTTTTTTCTCTAATAAATTGTGTTCCTTAGGCAACTTGTTGCAGCGCTGGAGCGTTCCCATAAAACTGCAGATGAGCAGACAAGTGGCTAGCTCTGGTGCGCCCGGGGGCAAAGGCGATAGTTCTGTTTTTGTCCTTATTGTGGGCTTATCAACGTTAGGAGCGGGCGCCTATGTAAGTAGAAAGGTAGCGCTTGGCAAGAAGCTGCAATACATCTCTCCTGTCCAGCACTTGCTGTACTCCAGCTGACTTCACTTAGCTTTTGTCTCTCTAGCTATTTCCTCCTTCAGAAAACTTCAAGGGGAGCTAACTGAGCTGGCTGGAAATTAACTTCTCATGATAATTTATTTTTTACTGTGATTTCAGTTACCTTTAGGTTTTTTACTATAAAGGCACTTTTTTTTCCCCATCCTGTGACCTCCCACAGCTCTGCCTGCTGTCCGGTATGCAACAGCAGCGGTCAGTTCAGGGAGAGCCGGGTGGCGCGTGCTGTTCATACCAACGTAACCGTTCTTAGCCAAATCTCGCTTCCACACATCAGTGTTGACCTTGTGTAAGTATCCCAAATCAGCCTAAAATTGGTGAGCATACATTTATGTCCTACTCAAAAGATGCAAAAGGATAAAGCTTTTCAGCCCGAGTCAGAGAGTAACTCCCGTTCCCAGACAGCGGAAGAGTAGCAGCGTTACCTAGGAGTGGATGAGTCCCAAGCTTACCTCATACAAATCTTGGTTTCAAAATTCTTAGAGGATCGTATTTATTCCCGATTTTCTCTTTGTGAAACTGTTCACATGCAGAAGGCAGGAGGAAAAGTCCTTTCCTATTCCCTTTAAATAATCTTTGCTGTGCCCTGCTGTACTTTTTTTGACAAACAAGGTAACTGAAATTGCGAAACATGTCCTGCTTTTCCCGAGATCTGTTTAATCAAGAGTCCTTCTTAATATTCAGCTCTTTCCCTCTCTTCTCTCTCATTGCCTGTCTTCACCTACAGTCTTGCAATGCCATCATCTAAGATGCCCTTCTAGATCACTGACGTCTTCAGGTGTTCCTGGCAAAGCTGGCAGCAACCTATTGTTATACTTAATTGTAGGAGGAACAGTCACTGGGACAGGAGCTTATGTAAGATGCTTAAATAAATGTGTTTGTTTGGGCGAGAGGGGGGAGGGAGGGCGCCTTTCTGTATGCCGTCCAAGTCAGCCCTCTACTGAGCCGTCTCTGTGCTCCCTGGCCTCAGATATTTGATTTCAAGGGACGCTGTCAAATAATTTTAGTTTACAAATTTGGTATTCTCAAACGGTGTAGCTCTTAGTGGGAAAAATTGCCTTAGAATTAAGATTTCTGCATTAAGTAAACCTAAAAGCAAAACTGGCCGTCTTCGATTTGTAACCATCAGAAAGGCACAAACCAACTGACGCGTATATCTGCAGTGTTGGCATTCAGAAAAAGGAGATTATCACGTAGACACGAGTGTGCTAGGGGAAAGAAAAGAAACCGTGTCTAACTTTGTGGTTTCTTCAGAGAAGGACACTGGAACATCTCGATATTTCAGCTGTATATAATGGTCATTTTTTTTCCTACGGGATCAGATTTAGTGTGCTGGATGTTGCTCTTTGGACTCACTTAAAAACTTCATGGTTCTGCTTGCAAAAGCAGAGGTAGTTTTGTTAACCTTGACTTTTACATGTTTAAGCGAAAGGCTTTAAAAATATCCTAATTCTTTTCAACACCGCTGAGTTCTTGGCTTATGGTATTTTTGACATTGCTGCAATTCCCTGGATAGGCTTTTGTCTGCCTGTGCTCTTTTTCGTGCCTGACGTTAAATTCCTCCGTTCCGGTTTGAGGCTGTGTTATAAAACACTAATTGTGGGATTGGTACAACGCAGAACGCCTCAGGAGCGAGAGAGACTGCAGCTCCCAAAGGAATTAACTTTTGTTCAAACATCGTTGGGGTGTCGTAGCCGTTGGTTCCCTGACAGTGGGCGGTTTGGCATCAGCCGCAGCGTTACCTGTCTCTCTTTGCATTTGGGAGGTTTTCTTTCTTGCTAGAAGAGTTCTGGTTTGACTCTTCTTTCACAATTCAAAACACGGTAGTGGGACAGACGGCTGTGTTTGAGACTGTCTTGTTTTTCTCTGTTACAAACAACGCACGATGGAGGATTTTTCGGTGAGGTGTATTTTGGTCCTTGTGCTTGAACTGACAGCAGATGGCTGTTCTGAGCACGCAGGAGAGACAAAAGCCTGTCGAGGGGTAGAAGCGGAACGGTGCCGTGATGCTGTACGGTACACAAGGTAAAAGTCTCCTCCTCTGTCTCCAGGTGTACAAAACACTGAGAGAAAAGAAAGAGCGCTTCACCAGCCGTGTCGCAACGATAACTAAGCGATCTCAAGAAAGTGAATCGTCTCCTTCTGGTGGGTACTAGCCTGCTGGTTCTAGGTCTGGGTCTGCTTTCTGTGAGCTGCTGACCTGGGACCTGTGAAACGAGTGGAGCAGAGCCCTCCTGAGAACACAGAGTAGCATAAGCTGGGCCTTCACCGCGTTGTCCCTTCTCCACGGATGATCCTTTTCTTAACAGCAGGTGATGGAAGATAGGGTGTTCTGTCACTTTGTGGGGGAGCCAACAGAAAGAATATCCTGCAGGCAGGAGACAGAAAACTGATGGCTGTAGTTTGAGGGAGAGGATAAAACATATTTGTGAGGGCTGAGGCTGGAGGACAGAGAGCCAGGGCCTAAGAGCTGAAGCTGAGGTGTTGCCAAGTCTGCATTTCTGGAGAGGCTGTCCCTTCGTAGCGGAGCTGTTAATGCCCGGGTTCCCCGAGTCAGCCCAGAACCGCAGCTGCCTCACTGCGGTGTCCTCGGCAGCCTCTGCTTCGCTGAATTAAGGCAGTGTCTTCTCTTTCAGATACAGATGCTGCGTCTCGGGGCACAGCAGGTGAGTCCTGATGGTAATATTTAACTGACTGCTTTATTCCTGCGTACGCTTTAGCTGCATGTTGCTTAGAAACAGGGCCTGCCTGTGGGAGGAGATGCATTCTGGTAGGAACTCAAAAGTTGGTCTCCTTTCGGAATACAATTACAGAAAAGCATGCTTTGGCATTCTAGGGAAGTCTGCTGTGTTACAAACTGTTCACGGAGCGGCCAGTGCGGAGTTTTGGTCCTGCTCACAAGTTGATTTGTATCCTTAAAGAAGACATGCAGCTAGGTCAAACACTTTGCAGTTCAGATTTTCCAGAGAACTGTTGTAGTTCTTATATGAAGCTTCAGAGTAGGGCTTGATACCTGTTAACAGGCTGTCGGAGTAGCTGTATCTCCAGCCTGTTAGGCAGATCATTCTTATTGTCATCATGTTTAGCAGATCTGTAACAGAGGAGCTAGAGCCACGAGGAGACAGGCTGTGCTACTGGCCCGTTCCAAAGCTCTGCAACTGCCGTGGAGCTCAGCAGCGCAGATCTAGCTTAGAAAAAGCAACTTTCTGAAATGTGACAGCTTGATTTCTGCAGGGGGCCAGCTGTGAGTGAAGCAGTAGCCGGGCTCTTGGGAATTATGTTGGGGTGGAAGGGAAGGGCAGGGTAAGGTATTTACCTGAAGCGCCGTTTGCCAAAGGACGTCTGTATGGGAGAGGCATCTGGTGACGTACTCTGTTCTGCGGGGCTGGGCCGTGCTCCCCGCTGTATTTGCAGTAAGCTGTCCTGTCTGTCACCTGCAGCGCCGGGAGCTGGCCCTGAGGTCCCATCTCACGTTCCTTTCCTGCTGATCGGTGGAGGAACTGCTGCTTTTGCTGCTGCCAGATCCATCCGCGCTCGTGACCCTGGTGCCCGGGTAAGAGATGCCGTTCTAGAGCAGAGCCGTGTGGGTGACCGAGTACTGTGCTTGCTTCAGAGCCCCTGTAGTGAGTTCTGGCATTAAATACCTGATCTGTTTAATGACTAATTAAAGGTGCTGATTGTGTCTGAAGATCCTGCGCTGCCCTATATGCGTCCGCCGCTTTCCAAAGAACTCTGGTTTTCAGATGATCCAAACGTGACAGAGAGCCTGCGATTCAAACAGTGGAACGGCAAGGAGAGAAGGTACGTGTCGCTTACGGGGAGCAAGGACGGAGGAGAGTGGTCGGAGTGTTCAGTGAAAGGCTGAGGATGAGCAAACAGTTGTGAGGGAGCCGCTGCAGAGCTCTGACAGACCGCGGAGCGCTGCGTGGACAGATCGCTGGGTAGATTTCTGTTTTCGTGCCGGCTGTGAAGAGAGCCTGGGGCGTGCGCGTGTCTGTGCCGCTGTGGCTGGGCTGACCGAAGAAGGGACGCAGCATTGCGTGCTCAGAGCGTACGCCACCACCGGCAGAAATCCTGTGAAATGAGTTAATGGCAAAGGCGAGGGTACAGCTTCGCACGTTAGAGCAGAGTTCTGGGACCCTGGCTCACGTTTGATTCTTGTGACTTTTGTCATAAAGCCTTACTGATCTAAACCCTCGAGCTTCAACAGTGTGAAGACCCTCATTCTTAAAAGCAGATAACTAAGAATTCTGGAGCTTGTTACGGATGCGTAGAGTTGTGTCTCTGTCATTGGCAATTGCTGGTGTCACGGAGAAAGCAGAACCCATTGATAACGGAGCTTTTTTCAGTATATATTTCCAGCCGCCGTCGTTCTACGTGCCTGTTCGCGATCTGCCTTCTGTAGAAAACGGTGGAGTAGCAGTTCTCTGTGGCAAGAAGGTGGGTACAGCGCTAGTTCTAGCATCACACGGTTCTTCCCAAGCAGAGCCTGTGGTCCCAGCTGAAGCAAAACCACTGCAGACGTGGTGCGGAGGGAAGAGGAGGAGGAGGAGGATGTGTGCCGGTTTGGGAAGAGTGTGTGTGGCGAAGCAGGGAGTGTGCTATCTGAAGGTCAGCATGAGTGAAGTGTGAAAATGGGAGAAGCTATAGGGAATAGTGGAGCTGAGGGAAGGGGAAGCTTTGAGTCTGGGCATGGGACAAGAGCTTGTCACATGCAGGATGTGACAAAATGGGAGCTAGGCTGTATATCAGCGTGAGGTGAGGGGAGCACAGTGATCCGAGCAGTGGGTGAGAGCATTGTGCAGAGGCAGCAGGAAGGTAGAAGAATTTATGGCGAGGCTTTCAATGTATTTGCTTCCTCAGTTTTGTATATGTTGCTAAAATAAGTTTTCAGTGACTCCCCTTACTGCTGAGCTGCACTGGGTGTCTTGAGCCCATCTCTTAGACTCAGACCCTGGGAAGATCAGCCTGATCTAGCGTAACTACCAAAGAAGTTGTCACAATTCCTACTTCCAGTTTTCTCCTTTCCCTCTCACATCCCCCTAAACTGAAAGGTGGGAGAATATTACTTCCAAGTTTGCTTCTCTAATCAGTGTTCTGTGCAGCGTCACTCACGTGGCCTGCAGTGCACGGGAGCCTGAGCTCTCCTGCGTGTTTCCTCCTGCAGGTTGTACACATGGACGTTAGAGG
Organism: Tetrax tetrax; assembly: GCA_009806455.1. Classification (NCBI taxonomy): domain Eukaryota; kingdom Metazoa; phylum Chordata; class Aves; order Otidiformes; family Otididae; genus Tetrax; species Tetrax tetrax. Next base: position 23,448 of record WHYT01014495.1, on the reverse strand, counting down.
CAACGTAGTGAAACTCAACGATGGTACCCAGATAGCCTATGACAAGTGTCTGATCGCCACTGGTAAGTTGTCAGGGAGTTTCTCTGGGTCCTTTGTCTTGTACCAGGCTTTTTAGTTCAGTGGCATTTACCTGACAAGGAAGTTTCTGCCGTGTGTGCCAAAGACTTGGTAGGACGGTCGTGCAGACAGCCATGCCGTTGGGATTTTCACCTGTCTCGCATCAGCCGGCTTCTCTGGGATGTTCAAAGTTTTGCCCTGTGAAAATCAACAGGGAAGGAGGAGGAGGTGACTTCCCTAGCAGCTCAGTGGAGGACCTGCTGTACAGGCCAGCCTCTTCAAATCCTGCCTGTGTCAGTAGCAAGCAGAACAGCCCGCTCTCGCTCGAGCAGAGCACTGCTCCAGGGTCCAACCCGAGCCGTTCTACAGCCCTCTGCGGTTACAGGGGAACTGGCTGGCTCCGGTCGGTGCAGCAAGGTGTGCAGCGTTAGGCCTTTTCCCCTGGTGCCTGTCCCGTCCCCTGCTCACACAGAAGGTCTTTCATGTTAAAAACCCAGACAGCAACAGGGAACAGAGCATACCGTAACTGTTTGGAGAGCACAGTCCCAATTAAAGGCAGCTTTGCATTGTCTGGACAGCCAGTGGCATGGCCGTGGTGTCATTAGCCTCTCCCTCCCTCCCCTTGTCCCCAGGTGGTTCCCCGAGGAACTTGCCCGTCCTTGAGAGAGCAGGAAAGGATGTACAAGAGAGGCTGACGCTGTTCCGAAAGGTAAGCTCCAGCTGCCGCTGCTCCTGGGGTGAGGCTGAAGTTTCTTCTGAGCGGTTTTTTTTCTGTGCAGTAGGCAAACAGGAGGAAGGAGAGAGATATTTCGCGTTCTCAGCTGGGGAGAGATTTGCTCTTATTTCAAAGGGGGAAATTGGAGAAAAATATCTTCTGCTGCCATTCCTGTTTGAGAATATTTAAAATGGGAATAAATCTTCTTTCAGATTGAGGACTTCAGAAGTCTGGAGAAGATTTCCAGAGAAGTCAAGTCCATCACAATTATTGGTGGTGGTTTCCTCGGCAGTGAGCTGGCCTGTGCTCTGGGAAGAAGAGGTGAGCGTGCTTCTGCAGGCAGCTTGTCTTCAGCTGGCACCTGGACAGAAGCGACAGATATTGGATGGACCAGCCTGACATTATAAACCTTTTTCATCCCCCCAGTGCTCAGTTTTTGCACAGACTTGCGGTTTACCCGAAATAACCTTAGTGCCCCTGTGTTTTGTTGGCTGGCTGGCCTGACCTGGTTTCCCATTTTCTCTCTCATTAGCTGTCAGCAGCCCCTGGCCACTAAAGTTTTTCTAAGTTGGGCTCCCGGGAAGCTCTGCAGGCCAGTGTGTGTCACAAATCATCCCACCCTGCAAAAAGTTACATTTGCTCTCAGTGCTAAAAGCCACCCTAAAACCGTTCTTTCAGAGAGGTGGTGAACAACAGGGCGCTTACCGTTCAGCGCGGGCAGCTTTTTGAGGAGCGTCTCTGTGGCCATTTTTCTGAGAAGGGGAGTTTTCTCCAGAACACTAACCGTTTTATGTAGAAGCCTGCTGTCTGTTACCCTCGAGTCGGCAGGTGTACGTGAAACAGTGGTCAGTCGCTTTGGGATTCCTATGGACAATCTGGGAGCGAGAACTCCCGGTTTTGGAAACTTCTGCCAGGCTCCTCGTGTAAAGTAGAGCACATGCCTGTGTCCTGAAGGCAGTGCTGCTGCTCCTCATCCGCGGGTTGTAAGCAGCCTGCTCCCTGCTTTCCTTCCAGCACGATCCAGAGGCCTGGAGGTGATCCAGCTGTTTCCAGAGAACGGCAATATGGGCAAAGTCTTGCCGGAGTACCTGAGCAACTGGACCACAGAGAAAGTCCGAAGAGGTGAATGGCGAGCGCGGAGGGCGCTGGTCGGGGCGGGGGCTGGCTGCAGCTGTTCCCGTGAGGTACGGCTCTCCGCTTGGCCCCTCAGCAGGGGCTCCGGAGCCTGGGTCGCTCGCAGGGTGGCACCGGGCGGAACAGAACAGGTTGCAGTTCAGGCAGCTCGAGCAGCGCAGAGCTGCCGTGCGTCTCTGGCTCCGTAGCGGTTCCTCTGGGAAAGCCAAGCCAGCGCCCATGCTGCTGCCAGAGAGATTTTCTCTGCGTGAATAATCCCTGCCGCCATGCTCGCGAGTTACGTTAGCGGCCTCCGTAACCTGGAACCAGAGTTGTCCTGTGGAAAATGCCTGTTCTCCGCTGAGCTGCTCCAGCCTGAGGTGGCTCTGACAGCCTAGCGCAGCATCCCGCAGTCCCGGTGGGAGAAGGGGTGTGTAGCCCTCTCGCCCCCCCTTTCGTGAGGCCAGCTGCCGTGGAGCTCAGCCGACAGTGGGCGAGACCCGAGACGCCTCTTTCCCCGTGCTGTGCTCGGGGCAGGGCACGTTCTGCGCGGTGGGAAGTGGCGTGGGGGTGCAGGGAGGAGGGCTGCGGCGGGGGCTGCGCCTCCGGGGCCTGGTAACCCCCAGGTCTGTCACCTTCTTACCTCCAAGCTGCCGTGTCAGGGCTCTGCGCCTGGCGGTGGCAGGGCCGTGGGCACCGGGATGTCCCTGGCAGAAGCAGTCACACTTCCCGCGTTCGTTCGCAGAGGGCGTTAACGTCATGCCTCGCGCTGTGGTCAAGTCCGTCTCTGTCTCCGGCAAGCGGCTGGTGATTAAACTGAAAGACGGCCGAAAGGTAAGTGTCAAAGCGGGGAGAGGGTGAAGTTTGCAGGGGTGCCAGGAGGATTAAGGTAATAATTACGAATTCCCAAACAGGTGGAGACCGATCACATCGTGGCTGCGGTAGGGCTGGAGCCCAACGTGGAGTTAGCCAAGTCCGCGGGGCTGGAGGTGGACTCCGACTTCGGCGGGTTCCGGGTGAATGCGGAGCTGCAGGCGCGCTCCAACATCTGGGTGGTGAGTGCGCGCAGAGCGACGGGGCTGTGCGCCTCCCTTCGGTGAATGGGGGCAAAAATAGCAAGCCATGAGAGCAACCGGAGCGCCGATCTGCCGGCAGCAGGGAGCCTGCTCACGCGCCGCAGCGCGCTTTGTTGCTGTGGTAACGACGGGGCGAGGTTTTGAATATTTATGCTGCGTAAGAGGAGCTGGGGTAACCTAAAGATAGTGCGGATTGCTCTGTTGCGTAAGAGTCCCGTTGGTGGGAGTCGAGACTTTGATTCCTCCAGAAAAGCGTACCTGATGCTGCCGTATTTTTCCAAAGACCAGTGAAAAATGCTGAGAAGTTGGGCCTTGCGTAGCCTGGGGAGCGGGATCAGTTGTGGTGGTGGCTGGGGTCCGTCAGAAAAACGCCATTCACAGTTCCACTTGGTTCTCTTCCCAGTGCCTTTGTTGTTTGTGCATTAATTTAAGCTTTTGATGTCAATGTTCAGTCCTCACTGAGGGATTCTTTCTAAGGCAGGGGATGCTGCCTGCTTCTACGACATCAAACTAGGAAGGAGACGCGTAGAGCACCACGATCACGCTGTTGTGAGTGGAAGACTAGCTGGAGAAAACATGACAGGAGCCGCGAAGCCCTACTGGCATCAGTCCATGTTCTGGTAACTTTGATTCCTTCCTTCGGCGTCTCTTACTCGGCCACGTGGCAGGAGCTGTGACGAGATACACCTTGTAAGGGTTTCTGTTTCCTGAGCGTAGGGAGGCTGCTTCAGCAAATACCTCGTGCAGATTCTTGTTCCCAGGAGCTCGGGGAAGGCGTTTGAGCATTTGCTGCTCTGCCCTGACCTCTCTGAAATGCTTCCTGCAGATCCCAGTTTCTCCCTGAATGAGTCCCATTCAGCAAAGCCGTTGGCAGTAAGAGCAGCCCCTTGCCTCAGAGCAGGCTGATTTACTGGCTGGACGTGGTAGCAGCTTTTCTGTTTCGATCACCTGAAGTTCCCCAGCACAGCCCGCGGGGTTCCTTGTGTTGCGCCCTTGCTGGCGAGCTGCACTGATGCTTTGGTAGCAAGGCATCGCTGCGTCCAGGAGCGTACCTGGAAGTTTGTTGTTTTCCAGAAAGAGGTACTGAAAAAATGGGCAGTCCTGCTCTGTCTTTTTGAAGTTTTTTTTAAAACAAAACAAACAAAAAAAAAACGTGAAAAAATTTGCCAAAGCATGTTAGCTCAAGATCAGAAACTTAAAGTTAGCAGGAGTTTAAATCTGGGGAAAAGAGTTTTACTTTTCCTGGATGAATCCCCTCAAAAGCAGTTAGTTATGACTTGTTTACCCAGATGCGTACTTGGACTGTACGGCACGGACCCTGGACCCAGGAGGGTTCCTCGCTGCCCGTCGAACAGGGACACGGACAGATCCATTTCCTCGGCGTTTTCCCTCGGGACGCTCTGGCCGCGGCACGGGTGCCCGACGGGGGTCTGCGAGCTGCCCTGTGTTCTGCTGGGAGGTGTTAGCTCTGGGGTTTGCCAGCCCTGGCCGAGAGCGCCTTCCTCCTCCTGCCCTGCCTAGTTCGGGCTGTTCTCCACCGAACTGGTTTCCGCTGACCGTGCTGGCCGCAGACTGGCTGTGTTCCTCGTTCCACCCTAACGTGTGTCTGTCGATGACTCCTGTTCCACTTCCTTTCCAGGAGCGATCTGGGCCCTAACGTAGGGTACGAAGCCATTGGCCTTGTGGACAGTAGTTTGCCAACAGTAGGAGTCTTCGCCAAGGCGACAGCGAAAGACACGCCGAAAAGCGCGACGGAGCAATCAGGTGGGGCCTGGGCGCGGGAGCTGCTGTGGCCCGCGCTGGGCAGCGCCGCAGAGCGGGTCTGAGCTCGCTGGGAGCGCCAGGCGACGTCAGTCTGTGCGCTGCTTTTCTAGAGCAAGCGTTAAAGGCTGGGTTTGGGATTAAAGTGTGATTAAAACCTAGCCTTCCTCCACGAAGACATCACGTAACGCATTTACCAAAATTTACAAGTAAAAAATTAATTTTTTTCTCCCGATGAAGCGGATTTCCTCCGTAGCAGTAAAACGACCGGTTTTTGCACAGACGAGATCGCGGGTCTGAGCGTATTTCTCTTGTATGTCCTGCCTGGAGGAAGTAGGCTGCTCTGTCTTTGGCGTTTGTGATGGAAGCTGGGAATTGTCAGGGTGCTCCGCGATAGGATTGCTTCGTTCTCGCGTTACTGAAACTTAGCTTTTGCTGGACGCAGCTCAGAGAAAAACCCCTCAGTCCCTTGCGGAGCCCTGCTCCTCCGGCTGCTTGCAGCGTCGCAGGCAGGCTGCGGCTTTTTCCTGCTTTTTCCGGACGGCTGACGTCCCGTGTCTCTGCCTTAGGGACGGGCATTCGATCGGAGAGCGAAACGGAAGCAGAAGCCGCCGAAATTCACATTTCCCCGAGCTCTTCACCGACGCCTCAGGTTCCGAAGCAAGGAGAAGACTACGGCAAAGGTGTCATTTTCTACCTCAGGGATAAGGTTGTGGTAGGAATCGTGCTGTGGAACATCTTCAACAGGATGCCTATTGCGCGAAAGGTCAGTACGGGGCAGCGCTGCTGAGCCGCGCGGTGCTTGGGTCCGGGATTTTCCTGTGGGAAAATCAATCCGCCAGTTTGCAGTGAGGATAAGTAGGTGCAGGTGCTCTGCCTGGAGCGGAGCTGTGCAGACCCCGCACACAATCCCCCTGTCTCGGGAACCGCGGGAGATGGCCGTGTGCTTTTCTGCGTGTTTGTTCAAAATTCCCTCAGGAACAGCTTCCATCGGGTTTGTGCCTCAGGCCGTGCCGTTGCATGGCCGACATTCCAGCTCTGCAGCAAGCACAGGCAGGAATGATGCGGCTGCACATTGGAGTGAAACGTCCTTGTTTTGTGCTGCGCTGACGCACACGTGTAAAACGGTCTCAAACAGCTGCCATCCCGGGTGCAGAGCCACAGACGGGGTCAGAGGCAGCCTCCCGGCCCCGGGAGAGGGATCCTTTCCTCCCTTCCTCCAAATCGGAGCGCCAGGCCTGCACAGGCTCCTTGCCCTTCCAGCCTCGTTGTCCAAAGACAGTTCTGCACGTTTATGCCGCTTATACCGGCTGCTGAGTCAGCACAAAGCGGCTGCTCATCGTCCCAGGGTGAGGGGAATGGCTTTGTGACGACACGTGTTCCCCCAGCTGTGCGGGGAAGCCCAGACAGCGCAGATCCCGCAGGAACGGGGAGGTGGCTGGCTGCAGCCGTTCCTGCAGGCGGGGAGCGCCGCGCTGAGCGCTGCCGTGTGAGCGGGGCTGCCGTAAGCGCTGTTGTGGGGAGCTGTCAGCAGCAGAGCTTCAGAGAGGATCCGAGAAGTCCGTCGCGCTGGCTGGCGGCCACGCGCAGTCCTGCAGCGCTGGCTCTTCGCAGCTGTGCAGGTTTTAACGCGTTCTATCTTCCTTCAGATCCTCAAAGACGGGGAGGAGCACGACGATCTCAACGAAGTAGCAAAGCTTTTCAACATCCACGAGGACTGAACTCCGGCCTGGGAACAGCGCAGCAGGAGTGAGCGGGGCAGCAGGAGCTGCTGCCTGCGTGCACGGCCCCCTCCGAGCACTTGTGAATGTTCCCCGGCACCCAGAGTTCGGCGTTTGCACCAATAAAGGCAGATTGTTCTCAGTGAAGTGTCGCCTTCCTGCACCTCTGCGCTCTGGTTCGGAGCTGGCTGCTGTCGGCTCTCCCCTTGCAGCAGCCACGGGGAAGCCTGCGGAGCGGGCTCTTTGCGGTGAGCTTGCAGTGCTGGCCGTCGCGTGGAGGGCTGTGCTCCCGGCAGCAAGCGCTGCCTGCGCAGGAAAAGCGCGTCGTACGGCAGCTGCGGGTTTAACAACCCTCTGACCGCACCGGGGCCGGGGCCCAGCAGCGTAAACGCAAACACCTCGCTCCCACAGCCTCCCGGGGCCCCTGCGGGCACCAGCGCTGAGCGGGGCGCAGCCGTGGCGAGGCTGGGGGCATCGCTGCCCGCTCCGGCGCCAGAGCCGGCTCTGCACACAACAGCGCGTGTGCGCACCGTCACCCCCCAGCCCGCACCCCCGCTGCGCCCCCAGCCCCACACACCTTGCACTGCCTCCTGCCCACGACTGGCGCTCCGGGAGCTGCTCAGGGGTCCAGGTAGAGCCCGGGCGCGTACCGGGGCTGCGCCATCCCTGCGCCCTCGGCGGGCACCTGGGCTGGGAAAACGGGTTAAAAGGGATCTTCGCACGGCAAGCTTCAAGGGAAAAAACAAAAAACCAAAAAGACCCACAATGAATAAAATCCCAGCGGTGCCCCAGCAGCCCCCTCTGCTCCCGCAGGGGTGAAGCCACCCAGGGCTGCACCCGGCTCCGCGGCCGTCGGCAGCGGCATTTGGGCCTGGCCGCAGCGCTGCCGTTACCAGCGTCAGTCCGGCAGCGGGTGTCCGTGTGCTGGAACAGCGGCGTCTCCCCAGCAGCTCCTCCGGCTCAGCGACGTTCCCCTGCTCCACGGCGCAAAAAGAGATGGCTGCCTGCCGCCCGCGCCCGCCGCAGCACCATCTCCCCTCGCTGACCCCCGCGCTCCAGACACCGGACAAGGAAGAGGCAGAAGCCAGGGGGCCTGATGCAGGTTTTTTTTCTGTACATCAGTGTTTTTGACAACACAGCCTGTTGCTGCTTATAATAAAACAGAAATCAGAAAGAGCAACCAGAATACACACCCAAAGGCAAAAAACCCTCGGCTTAAACAAGGCGCTGCGCAGCCCCGCGGGGGGAGGCTGGCGCGGGGAGTCCATGGGGAAGGGGTAACACCTGCCCTGGCTGGGAAGAAACACAACACAAAGGAAAAAAACCAAATCAACAAAAAACCCCACCCAACGCTCCCGCTGCGGAGCAGGGGAGAGCCAGAAAAACCCAGATTGTCCCGTTCTCAGTCCTGTTAGCACCTGTACAATAAAACTGTACCATCCCCGGGAGCGCAGCAGCCCGCCCCGGGCCCGCTCTCCCCCTCAGAACTGCTCCTGGAGACGCAGGAGGGGCGCGGGGAGCGGGGCGAGGCCGAGCAGGCTCCGCGCAGGGCGAGGAGGGGGCTCTGCAGTGGCAAGAGACCCCGGGGCGGGGGGACAAGCGTGGGGCGAGCCTGGGGACCGCGGGCCGCACCTGCCCGAGCGACGGCGGCCGGGGAGCGGGAGCAGCAGCACGAATGAGATGGAGGCAGGAGCCCGGCGGGAGGATGGAGCAGCGGGGCTGGCGGGCCAGGGCCTTCAGCAGAAGCCGGCTCCGACGCTGAGGGAAGCGACTGTCCCCACGCTCTCAGCCGAGGGGCGAGAGCCTGGCCCTCGGGGGCCGCGGGCCCCCAGCTCAGGGGCTGCCTGTGCCCGGGGAGCGCTGGCCTCGGGCGGCGTTGGAGAGCGGCCGGAGGAAGCCCACATCCCCTAGCCCGGAGCTCACCATCACAGTGATACAGACTCAGCAAAAACAAAGGAAACATTACAAATTAAATACTAATTAAATAAATACTATGGAAGACGTCGGGAGGGGGAGGGCAAACAGAGAGGCGCAGTTCCGTGGGGTCAGGTGGGGAGGGGCAGCGGCACCCACCACCCCTCGCTTCGGCGGAGCCAGAGCTGTCGCTGCCCCCGAGCTCCGGCTCACGCAGCCCCGGGGAGGGGGGCTTCACCGCCCGCCGGAGCTGGATGGGGCCGACAGCCGCCACTGCCGCGGCTCGGCGTGAAGGGACCCTGGGAAGTCCTTGGAGGCAAGGGTCTTCTCTCCCCAGCTGGAGGAGACCCTGAGAGGAGGAGGACTGGCTGGCCAAAGACTGGGGTCCTCGCTGCTGGCGCTGAGAGGGCTGCTTCCCCTTGGTCCTTATTATTGCCTCGTGATGCAGGGAGCGCTCCGGCCCCGTCAGCTGCTCCAGGCCTCGTACTCCACCGCCGAGCCCAGCAGCTGCAGCAGCTCGGGCTCGTAGTGCACCAGCTCCACTGTCTCTGCAGAGCCCTGCGCCGGCTCGGGGCTCTCCGGCAGCTCCTCCTGCACCAGCACCTGGCTGAGAGAGACCTGGCGCTGGAACTCGGCCGCGGGCAGCGTGGCGATCTCCAGGTGCGGGAAGCGGGCCTGGAAGATGCGGGAGGACAGCTTCAGCCGCTTGAGCACGTCGGAGAAGAGGAACCAGTTGCAGGGCCTGCGAGGACGGCAAGAGGGTGGCGGGTGAGGGGTGGAGGGGTCCGTGAGCGCACGTCCCTCCTCCCTGCCTGCCAGTCCCGGCGCGCTGCCCTGCCCTTTCCGTGCAGAGCAGGGATGACAACAGCTCCTCCGCCGGAGGAGTGCTTTGAGATCTACAGGACACAAGTGCAACTCCATACAGCCTGTCTCCTTACCACACCAGCAAAGTTTCTCAGGCAGGCATGGATTTTCCACATTTCCTACGTTATCCCTCGCCTGGAGCGCAGCCTAAGGCTTTCTCGTGCTGCTGCTGTCCTCACGGGCTCCAGGGCCCTGTTCTGTGAGCTCCCCCTCCCCAGCACAATGCCACCCAAACGCTCCCTGCTCCAGGAAGATACTCACGCCCGAGAGACCGACACTTGGAGGTTATAGCTGGGCAGCAGAGGCTTGTCTGAGAACTCAAACATGAAGTTGTCTGCTTCTTGCTCCTCTTCCTCCTGGTCTGAACTTCCGGGAGGGTTGAGCAGAAGATCGCATCCAAAGTTGTCCTTCCCCTCTGCAACAAGCAAAACAGACAGCATCGCTCAGTTTCACAGCAGCCAGTGCCCATCGCTCGCTGGGGAATGGCTCTGCCCGGCCAGACCGGCCATCGCCGCAATCCCGCCTGCACCTTCCCACAACGTCGCAGCAACTGGACAGCCGAGTCCCAGCGGCTCCTCCCGCTCTCCCTCCCGCCCCTCATCTCGGAGAAGCTCCAAGCGAGCGCTGGCTGCTCTGCACATCGAGGCTCCACTCAGGGACTGGGTGAGGAGGAAAGAACATCTTGTGTCAGAGCAGCAGCCTTCAGGTTTACACCGCTCCCGCCCGCAGGACGCGGCACTGCCTGCTTCCAAACGAGCCCCCGCCGCTGGCGGTCTTTTGGCTCAACCACACGCTCGCCTCCCGACTCTCCCCGAAACGGCCTCAGCCCCCTGTTTTCTGCCTCAGCCTGGAAGGGCGTGCGCCGGTAGGAAGGAGGTGGACGTACGAGACGCTTTGCACAGACGCTGCAAAGGAAGGCAGCGCGCTCTGCTCCTCCAGCCAGACCCCGCTCCTGACAGCCGCCAGCAGGTCATCGAGAGGCGCGAGCCAGCGACTGTGTCTAAAACAAGGACTGCAAGGCTGTGCCACCAAACTGCAGCAGGTCCGGGGGCTAACACAACCAAACAACGGTGAGCGTGACCTCAGGGAATGGGCCCCGCAGGCTCCCAGCACGGAGCTGGCTGCTCCAGGAGGGATCTGAGCTCCAGCAGCATCTGCTTCCATAGGAGACGGAAAATAGCATGCTGCATCCTTACACCATTGAAAGACGGCGAAATTTACTATTCACCAGTCTGAAAAGCATCTGCTGAGAAATAGCCTGCTGCCTGGATTTTATTACTAAGAGGTGTGAGCAGTCCTGGGTTTGCAGGGTGTTTTTGTCCTGCTGACAAAACACAGGGTGACTCCAAAAACTCCCAGAAAACCAGAGTTCAGGTTCTACGGAGAGAAGTCAGACCAACTGTGCTGGTGAGCAAACAAACCAATCACGCAAAAGTTCAACACGACGCACGAGAAAAAAGGTTGCGAAAAAATCTTATGGTGTGCTGCATGAGAAAGCTCCACGCACCATACTGCTCCCCGAACCACCGCAGCACCCAGCAGACGGCGATTTCAACAGAGAAACAACAGCAGATGACAGGAAACACAGGCTCAAACAAGGGTCCGGAAAAAAAAGAAATTGTTTCTTAGTCTTGCCAAGGAAAAAAAATGCCCTAAGAAACAGAAAAATACAATGCTTAAATCTTCAAAACTTCCTGCAGAGCAGGACAAAACTAAGGAACACGAATATTGGTATCACTGCTCGGCAAAGCTCAGGTGCCATCACCAAAACCACCCAGGAAAAAAGGATGAAATGCATTTAACGTGGCAGCAGTGTGGTCCAAGGCTTATCCCGAAAGCCTCCCGCTCGGTGCTGTCCTTAGCCAGCGAAGGCTGCGGCAGAACAGGAACATCCTGCACCGCCCCAGCAGCAGGGGACAATCAGGCAGGACAATGCTGGTCCCAGGCGCGGAACAAAGCCCGCGGGACTTCGCACCGGGAACCGCAGCAGCACGAAGCGCGAGGCGCTGATGACTTTACCACGCTCCAGCCTCCGAGATCCCACACCCTGGCTTCTCATTATCTCGTGGCCCCCAGAGACCCGCGGGCCTAAAGAAAAATGCGGACAACATTCCTGCCTCAGGGAACAGAAACGGCTCGAGCAGGGACGCGTGGTTTCTCCTCCACGCTGAGGGACACGCAATGTTTTGCACGTTAGCTGCTAGACCTGATGCAAAGGGAAACTCTGACGGGCTGAAGGGCTGAAGGAGGAGAACTGTTTTCCGCTGAGCTGGTTCGCTGTCTGTGGCAGCTGGGAGCCGCTCAGCGCAGAGCCGGGTCCTTCCCTGCCCTGGGGAGTACCTGCTCTGGGTGACGCGAGGCGACTGCTGAAGGTAACCGCGCCAGCAGAGCCCGGTTCAGAACTCCGCAAACACCCCTGCGAAGGAACCAGCCCCTCGTCTCCAGTTTGGGCACCTTGCTCTCGCTCGCCGACTCGCAGTGTCCTGCGGCAGTGCCTAGCAAAGCAGAGGTGACCGCGCTCCAGCGCGGCCTTTTCACTCCTGCTGTAAGCTGATCTCGCTGGGGAGGCAAAGGAAGGGCCCCTTCCGCGCCCTCCGAAAACAGGCGTGGCAGGAGGAAGGAGTACACCCCAGCTGGGCCAGCTCCTCGCCGCAGCGTGCCACGCAGGCCCTGGGAACGCTCCCCGCGGAGGGGCGAGAGGGGGGCAGCGCGACTGACCCTGTGCCAGCAGCGCGGCGGCACTTCGGCCTGGGACCTCTGCCGTCCCCGCTCCGAGCCAGAGAAACATCCCACAGCAACACCGCAGCCGTGGGGTTCCAGAACAGTTCACGTGGCTGATGCTTCTCCAGGGACGTCACTCACGTCTAGGAGGAACCTGCGCTCTCCCAGGTGCTGTGCAGGGGGACCTGCTAACGTCTGAAGCACCGGAGACACAAGCATCAGCCCAGCCAACACGGGAAGGCTCGCTGCACTGCTGCCAGGATGAAAGGACGTTCCTAAGGCAGGGTGCAGACGGACCGATGCGGGGTTTGTCTGGCTGTTAACCACCTTCAGGTAGCACAGGAGAGAGGGAAGACAAAACCTGACAGCTGGCACCCCATGGATGACAGGAACCCAGGAGAGACACATCCACGGGGGCCAGGAGTTAGCCTGACGTCCCGCTGGAAGAGGCAGGACGTGTTTAACACAGAATGCAGTCTTTCCCCACCCTCAAACAAAGAAATACTCAAAAAAAAAGCTCAGCTAGAGCCCAGGGGGAGGAAAGGAAGTGCAGTCCCCAGCACTCCCTGTGGAGATTGTCCAGGTATTGGCCAAGTGCCTAAGCAAGGCCCTTCTGAGCAGCAAACCGCCATCACTGGTGGCATCCCAATACTCCATCCCCCCAAGAAACACCACAAGAGTTGCTCGTGGTTTGCTTACTGAAAAAAAAGTCCCTTTCTTTTTGCCTGCAGGGGTGGAGGACAGCTATGTGGGAAGGCATGATGCAAGACAAGATTTTTCCAGACAAGCCGAGGGATCTGGAAATGAAAGAACAGAAACAAGCAGCTAATCTGAGCGAAACACAACTGGCTTGCTGCTCCAAGATCCACCGGATTCACTTCGGGCGTTAGGGCACAGGAAAAACACGATGGCACATCTCTAAACGACTCGCAGGTGGCAGTGGGGCTCCCAGAGGCTACGAGAACGGCAGCCTACAGCCCGCGGCAGGCCCTGAAGAGGAAAGGACGCGGACGAACGGGACACCAGCAGAGACTGGAACTCAAGCAGGTGAGCTCTCTGCTAACCAAGAACCCAGCACGCTGCAGCAACCGACGAGAGCCAAACTCTCCCACCCACAAAACCACACACTGTTTTCCCTGTTTGTTTATCAGAGAAACCCAAGTGGGAATCAGTGACGAATCAAAAGGAGCAGGTGTTTTTACTTTTAAAATATTACAATTAAATAATAGCTATTCTTCCTGTGGTGAAGGGGCTGCTTCTTAAAGGACTGCGATAGCTTCAAGAGCGAGGAATGCCGGGGAAGGGGGCTGTGGTTTGAAGTTTCCTTGGCATTCCCGAGGTGCAAAAGCCTATGAACGAAGCGTTCTGAGCAGCACAGAACTTCCTCTGTTTGGAAATGAAGAGACATCAGGGTCCTCCAGGGATAAGCTCTCTACCAAGAGCACCCTTCCATACATATCTCCTTTTTTTCATTTCTAGAAGGACGTTGGAAATGACAGAGGTGAGCAGCCAAAATCAACAGTCTCTAGGTTTGCCAGCGCAAACGACCCAGGTTTGGGTTTGAAGGGCTCGAGAGCGCTGATCTGCTGATGCAGCAGCGGTTGGCAGGGCCTCTGCACCTGCCAAGGCCCACGGCTTCATACAGAACATCTTCGCTCCTGGATCCTGGGGGAACTGGAGCAACACGCTGGACAATTTGTGGACATTGGGTCTGTACCATTTCAAGAAAACTTCTAAGCTGGTAACCACAACTTCAGGAAGTGACAGGAGAAGGCAGAAGTCATGCCTTCACTGGGAAACGCCTGGCCCTGTAAGAAGAGGGCCTGCCCTGGATGAACACCTCCCCTCCAAAGCAGAGGAGAGAGATGGGCGGCTCTGGGAACCTGGAAGTTCAAGATTTCTACTACGGAAAACACCTTGAAGGAATAAGTGTTTCCTCTGCCCTCTGGTTTTATCCTGATGAGTGGTTAGCAGGGGCGTAACGAGAACTGCTACAAGAACAACACGCTCCGGGATCGATACCCACAGACCCTCCGGAGCTGCCAGCAGCACCTGGAGCCCAGTCTTGCACGCTGTGTTCAGCCTACTCAGAGGGATCCACACGCGAAGCTTCCCAAAGAAAAAGTCCCTTTCAGGAGCAACTCTCAGCAAGATCTGTCTGAGCCGGGAGCTGGGACGTGACAGGCCTGAGCGAAGGACGGGCCACCACCCGGCACTGCTGCTCCCCGCCCTGCCGCTGCAAGTGAAACGGCACCGACTGAACTCACCGAGCACAGAGCTGCTGTAGAAGTCCCACGCTGTCCGAGGGTCTCCATCAGCGCGGCCCTGGAGATCCGACAGGTAATCTACAGAGAAAAAAAAATCAGAAGGTTAATGCTCATGTGCTGGTCAAAGCACGATCCCGTGCACATCCATCACCCCGGTGAGCCACTTCACCTCCACTGCTCTGCCCCACTTTGCAGTTAGGCACAACCGCGAGAGCTGAGCACACACGCGTGACAGGACAGAGCCAAAATCATTCAATCACCTGCTGCTCGAGCACTTCCAGACCCTCTGACACCCAGATTTGGCCCCGTGTGCTGGCAGACAGGAAGGGTGGAAGCAGTGCCACCCCAGGCTCGGCACCTACCGCAGAGGAAGCTCTTCATCACTTCGCTGGTGGCGAGCTTCACGGCCGTCTGCCCAGAGTAAGTGGCCAGAGTGGGATCAGCACCATAGGAGAGTAGAAGCCACATGGTTTCCAGGTTGTCATTTGCTACGGCATCGTGGACAGGTCTGCGAGGACGGAAGCATTAGCAGAAAGAGAAGAGACTGGAAGAGTTTGCAAAGCAAATGCTCTGGTTTGGGCTAAGACAAATGTAGCGATGACCAACAGCTCATCCTGGAAAGCACGCCCTACCCTGTGCCCCCACACCTCCCAGTGCTTCCCAGCTGCTCCCCTCGCTGGCTTGCCTCGTGCCATCCTGCGCGCTGCAGTTCACGTTGGCGCCGTGCTCCAGCAGAATGTGGAGGATGTCGATCCAGCCTCGCGCGCAGGCTTCGTGCAGAGCCGTGTAGCCCGCGTTGTCACGGTGGTTCACGTCGCTGCTCTTCTTCTGCAGGCAGTAGAGCACTACGTCCTACGGGAACGAGAGCGTTGCAGGCCTGGTTACGCACGGACCCGACACGGCAGCACGGGACACAGAGCAGAGCAGGGCACCAACGCTCACCTTATAGCCCAGGCGGGCCGCGCGCTGCAGAAGGGTCTCCCCTGCGTTTTTGTTCACGATCAGCCGCCGAGCTCCGGGAGGAACGTCCTGGGCCACGGGCACTTCGGGGGAACTCCCCGGGCTGGCCCGACGGGACTTACAAAGTGCCCACAAGTCCTGGGGCTTCTTCAGAGAATGCGTTTTGGGCTGGTTCCAGCAGCCTTTCCCCTGGGAAAGAAAGGAATGCAACTCCTTGGCACATGTGGCCACGGCTTACTAACAGGAGTCCCCTTCTCTCTCGTCCCCATGCGTGCTCCCCTTCTCAGCCCAGGCCATACCTTCCCCTCGTCACAGATCCCTGCCAGGTGTTTTGTTTTACATTTGCGTTTTCCTGACGGTTTCTCCAGCTCTTCTTGGACAGGAGAGCTGTCGGAGTGCTCCAGGAAGAAGCCATTCCGAAAATCTGGGCGCCCTTGGGATTTTCGGGAGGACGGGGAAAGCCTGCTCCTCAGTCGTAGCTCCGTGCCCTTACCCTTCACAGACTCCTTCTGCTTCCGGTACCTAAAATCTGAAGGAGAAACGGGAATGAGGAGCTTCTGTAGGCACAGCAGAGAAGGCCTCCTTGGATCACACAGAGCTGCAGGGCTGCTCATTAGAGAGCCCTGCACATCACGCAAGGACAGGCGCTCTGCTTCCATGAAACAGCAACATCCCGTAGCAAGGGCACAACAGCAGCCGGAAAACAAAGTACGGAACAGGAAAGTAAATCCCTGTGAGCAAATAACTGCCTGGGCTCGTGTGATGCCATACGCTCCCTCTGCGCAGACAATCAGTGCTGGAACAAAACAGGTTACAGAGAAGAGCCCTGTGCAGACCGAAGGACAGAGGCATCTGCACACTGCTTGGCGGAGTCCGAGCCCCGCAAGCCTGGCTCTCTCCGCAGCTTTGGGTGATCTGTCTGGGGACAGACTTTGCTTCATTTCCAGGTGAAGAGCTCAGAGATGCCCCGGTGGGTTAGCTCAAGGGATCATGAGAATAAACTTCACGAGCAAACTACGTCTGCTAGGGACGCTGCTGCCTCCAGCAGAGCAGCGTTTTCTCCACGCCGGGCACCGCACAGCTTCCACTCACGTCTGGCTACGCTGGGAAGCAGGGCCGTGGTCTCGCACAGCAAAACGCGCGCCTCTCCCGAGGACTGACTGGCGCAGCAGAAGGCAACGGGTCCGTACTCACTGCACCACCTCCAGGAGAACAGCCCAAGGCTACAGAGGGCTGGCAGAGGGGCTTCCCCCAACACTGCGGCCCCTCTTCCGCCCCCCTGGCAGAAGTCACCTGCGGGACACTGGGACACGGCGATGAGCGACCAGCCAGCTGCCAGCAGACGCACCGAGACGTCAGCGCAGCAGCCTTGCCTCCCACAGCCCCAAACGGCCCGCGCGGACAGAGCGAAGGGACCGCGGAGACCGCCGAACCTCAGGGAAGCGCAGATCGCGGATCTCGTCTGGACCACAGAGTCCAGGCAGCTATGGGAGCAAACGCAAGAGCGGAGGCAGCGCAGCGAGCAGGACGCAGGCGGGCAGCGCAGCGCTCTCCCCCCAGCAGAGCTGCAAACGCCAGCCACAGAGGGGGATTTCTCCGTCGCTGCAGACACTCTGGCTGTGCTAAACCCTCGTGCTCCCCGGTGCAAGCTTGCAAGCTGCCTTAATAACGCAAGGCAAAGCGTAAAGCAGCCCAGTTGAATTGTGATGGCTGCATCTCCCTCTACTCTGGCCAGGAATGCTGAACACCACTCCCAGGGGCCCAAGCCTGTCCAGAAATATTGCGCTGCGCTACCTCGGCCGGGTCTCGCTTTCCCACGCCCCCTGTCTTAATCCGAGGGTACGATCAGTATCTAATTAGCCACACAAGCTGCCATTTCCTACTCCGAAATCTACTGTAAATATTTCTGAAAGACCAGCTGATCAATTGAAGCGGCCCGTGCTGTTGCCAACAAGCCATTAATAATTACGGAGTTTCATGGTTACAAAAACCTCAAAAACAAAAACTCCCCAAAAATCCCACATACAACAAAAAAAGTAACCAACCAAAACCAACCCACGTTGGTCCCCAGCTTGGTTTTCCATTCCCAGACCGTACCTGCTTTGGATTTCCGCCTCCTGTGGGGGTAGCCCACTCGCTCCTCTTCCCGCTCAGTCAGGTATTCCCCTGTCTGGTATTTCCGACTTTTCTGTCGTCTCCTTTTCTTCCTTTTGATGTGACTGTCATCTTCCTCCTCCTCGTTGGGCTCCCACAGCTGCCTGGGCGACTCCACTCGCCAGGACAGCTCCCGGGTCCTCCTCGTGTAACAGCTGCTCCTCTCGGCCAGAGACCTGTCCCTGGCCCTGCGACTGTGGTAGCGTGATGTCCTGTGGGATTTTCGCAGCTTGCGACGTTTCAAGGATGTCTCTTCCTCCTCTTCCTCCTCCTCTTCTTCTTCCTGATCGTCCTCCAGCAACGGTAAAATCTCCTGACCAGTCACGTCACACTCTCCCGTCACACCAGAAGAGCCAGCAATGCTTCCTGCAAGAAAGTGGGATTTCTAGCTGACAAAGAAAAAAAAAAAGGTATCTGCAAGAAAAACCCTGCGAGGCAGGACAGAAGACAGGGACAAGGCCACGTAAACAGGGAAACGCTCACAGTCCACCCAGCACTCCCAGCTGGGCTCCCCGGCACCACCTCACCTGACTGACTGCGCGTCCGGCTGCTCAGCACCACCGGAATGAAATCCCGGAAGTTGTTCTTGGGCTTCTTCTCCAGGTAACCTGCGGGGAAAACCGAGCCTTGAGGGAACGTGCCACAGGCCTGCGCGCGCACGTCTGCCGGCCCAGCACCACGCTGCAGCTCTGCTCTGGATGCCCGTCGGCCGCGGGAAGCCAGTGGCTCCAGAGGCCGTGCAGCTTCAGGAGAGCGGCGGTTTGGCCCCGCGGGCACCAGGAACCGCAGCAGCCTGACCCTGCAAGAACACCTCACGGTTCTCAAGAGTACCTTCCTCCTGGCCGTCCCCGCGGTGCGCCGGGGACAACTCCGTCTTCGCTGGCCTCCTGCGCTTGCGCTTTACCCTGAGGCTGTTGTGATCCTTCCCCGATCCCAGGCTGGCTCGGCCTTCTCGCTTGCCGAGCTCGTACGGATTGTCGTGGTGTTTTCGCCACTGTGAACGGAGGACACAGACCGGAGTGTGAGCTGCTGCCCAACCGAGACGGAGAAGCAAAGGAGAAGGGGCAAAACACTGTCCCCTGCTCGTCGTGCTGGTGCCCTCCAGTGTTTTTGACACCCCAGATGCATTTTTTCTCTAGAGAACCCGCAGACACGGGTCGGTTAACCCACTGCCAGGTAATGTCAAAGAGCACAGGTGGAAAGCCCCACGTGCTCAGCTGCCCTCCCCGGGGAAGGCTCCCCCCCCTCACCCCCAAGCTCACCCGCTAACCTCTGCCGTAGCCCCCCAGCCCTAGCCCGTCCCACCCACCTTCCGGCCGTGCGCAATCCGGCTCCCCGCTTTGCTCGGGGACTCCTCGCCGTCCTGGCCTTGGCACTTCAGTCTCTTGTGGGCCTGCCTGGCGTCCCCGTCATGCTGCCGCTTGGACTTGCAGCGCACGCTGCCCTCCTGCTTGATCTGGCCTGCTCCTTTGAGCGTGAGCTCAGCAAAGGCCTGGGGAGCAGCCCCGGCGCGCAGGCAAGCCACAGAGGTAAACGACACGTCGCACTCCACCCGCTCCTTCTTGACCCTGCACAGATCCACCTGCACGCACTCAGCAGCCGGCGGCTCCTGCGAGCCTTCGCAGCCCGGCTCCTTGCGTTGGCTCTCCGCGGGCACGGCGGGCACCTCTGAAATTGTTCGCAGGCTCTGCTGCCCAGCTGCGGGCACATCGTGCGACAAATACGCCGCCAGCACTTGGTTTTTAGGCTTTGCGTCCGACTGCTTGAGGCTACAGCTTCCCTGGGAAGTCTCAGTCTGTCCGTTGCCCTCCTTACCAGAGTCCGCCTCCGGCTGATCTCCCTCTTGGCTCTTCTGAGGGTTGTCCAGCTTCCCCTTCGCCCCTTTCACATCCAAAGCACTGGTCTGGAGAGACGGACTCGCATCCAACGGGACTGCATTGGCCGGCTCCTCGTAGAGCTTGGGCAAGGCCCGGCAGCTCTTGCTCTTGGCCGCAGCCTCCCGTTCCTGAGGTGGGAGCCTGGGCAGCCCCTCCGGCAGGCTCTGGGCGGCCGCGCTGGACTCCGTGGGCTGCACGCTCGGGAACGTCGGGAGCTCACCTGCGCCGGCTGGCTTGCACGAGCTGCTCTGGCCGGGGGGCAGCTGCCCCGTCGTGGAGATGCCAATGGAAAGCAGGGGGGTTTGATGGTAAGGAGACCAGCCGAGCGGCAGAAGCTGAGGACTGGAAGGTTTTCCATTCACGGGGCACCGCGGGTACACGCTTCCCTGGCCAGGATTCCAGGTGGACATGTCCTTGGACTGACACAAAGGAGCTCCTGGAGCCACTCTGCCATGAAGAAGTCTCCTGGCAGGATCCTGCTGTCCTTCCGTGCTGACCTGGCCGCCTTTCTTCCCACAGGGAACGCCAGCGCTGCGAGGCTCTCCTTGGTCGATGATGGAAATGGGCTCCTGCTTGGGAAGGTGGCGCGGGTCCCTGCTGAAGCTCACGGCGGGGTCCTTGCTGAGCAGCAGCGAGGCAGGCACCGGGTTGGCGACGCCGACGTAGGTGCCCGGAATGGTGCTGATGAGCGTGGTGTTCTTCACCCAGGAGCTCTGCTCGCCGTTGCGCAGGAACTCGGGGAAGATGACTAAGGGAGGGGTGGTGCCGAGACACGAGGTGACGCTGCTGCCCGCGGTCTGCGCCGCGCGCTGGGACTTGGAGAGGACGGTGGTGAGAAGCGCTTTGCTGCTGGTGTGCACAGGCGTGAGGATGGGCATGGGAGGTGTTTTGCGTTGGCTGGGTGGAGGCAGTTTCTGACGATTGGACTTGGAGGAGAGATCGAGAGGCATCTCGCTGCACTCTGGAGAGGAGATCATCTCGCGCTCTAGCTGCGGAGGGGACTTCAGAGGAGAGAGCGAAGTGGCAGCCCCCGGCGCGTGCGGCTCGGGCGCTGCCGGGGCTCTGGTGTGAGGACCGGTGCCAGAAGAAGGAGTCGCGCTCCCACAGGACGCTGCCAGCGGAGCCTGGCTGGATGGGAGGGAAGGGCCAGCGGTGGTCGGGGCAGCACCCTCGGGAGCAGCCTGGGCACCGCTCCCGCCCGAGGGCGAAGGGCAGCTCAGCTGATTCACCTCCACAGACACCACCTTGGCGTCCGAAGCCAAGGGCCTGGTGACGGAGAAGGTGTAGGGGTAGGAGCGCAACTCCGGGGAAGCAATAATGCCCGGCAGGCAACGCTCATGTAGGTAGGAAGGCAGGACGGGGAGGGTGATCGTGGAGGAAACCCCCAAGGTGGCTGGAAGCGTGGCCACGCTGAGCGGCTGCCCGCAGTTGGGCGGCGGGATGTACACCAGCGACTGGCTCGGGCTCAGAACCGCCCCGGGCTGAAAGGACAGGGGCATTTTTTGCATAGCAGGTGCCTGAGATGCGGGAAAGCACACTCTGTTCAAAGTAAAAGTAGCGGGAGTGGAGGCAGAGGTGTTGCAGCTGGAGACAACCACAGACAGTGTCCCTTCTGCCAGCACGCCCGGCCCTTGTGCTCCGGCGCTCGGGGCGGCTTTCTCCTGCCCGGCAGGCTCGCTCTCCGGAGCCACGGAGCAGGCTGGAGGAGCATCAGCCTGCTTGTCGCTGTGAGGATCTGCAGGTGTCCAGGCAGCATCAGAACCACCGCCCTCCTGCTCGGCAGCTCTGGGGGTGGCGGGCTCCTGCCCTCTGCCATCCCCATGGTTTGCCAGCGGGCCCGGAGCGTCATCTTTCACAGTCTTTCCCGCACACTCCGGGCTCGGGTTGGGATCAGGCGGCTGCTCTTCCAGTTTGGGCCCAATCTTCTCCTCCACCTTGCCATCAGCATCCAGCCCCTGGGCACTGCCGCCACCACCGCTGACTGCTGTGAGCTCCACCTGCAACGGGAAGGGAGAAGGCGCTCCTGAGAGCTGTGCAAGCGGGTCCTGGCGAAGCAGGACGGACCTTCTGGTGAAGCAGGACGGACCTTCTCTCCAGCCCCCCCAGGACACGGGGCAAAGGGGCAAACAGCTCTTGCCGAACCAGAGCTTCGCAGGCACAGCTAGGCGCACCCCTCTCGAGAAGGAGCCATGGCACCCATCGGGCAGAGGCTCTTGCTTGGACCAGACACGCACACAAGGCACTCACCTCGGAAAGGCTGCTGCTGACGCAAAACTCTTGAGACCCCAAGTGCTGGGAGCTGCTGGTTTTAGACTCCTCATCAGAAAGGGGGGCTCTCCTAGGAACAAGACATAACATTAGGAAACCCCGAGATACCCTCCCGGCATCCTACCCCTCCCCATCTCTTTGGCAGCCCAAAGAAGCGTGCCTCCCCCGGCAGCCAGCTCCTCAGCACCACGTTACATGGCGGGTATCGACCACCGCAGACCGAGGAGCGAGGAGTGCTGCTCCTCCCGGAGCTCTGCCCGCTGGATGGCACCTCCTCGCACGAAAATGCTCACCCCACGGCTCCCGCAGGCCTGATGAGACTGCCTCCAGGGCCCAGCAGCCCATTTTGACCGCCAGGTCACGGGCCAGCCCGGCACGGCTCCACACACCACTCGTGTCCCCTCCTCTTCCCGTTCTGCCCCACCACGTTTCCAGTCCCATCCTGCTCGTCCCTTCTTCCACAGGCACCTCCTCATTCCCGTTCCTCCGTCTCCCAGCCCCGGGACGTCCCAGCCCAGCCCCGCGCTCTCCTCCAGCCGCAGACGGAGATCTCCCTCCAGCGCCAGCGCTCTCCAGGCCCAAGCCGTCGGCGAGGGGAGCAGCAGGTGCCCGCAGCCACCCCGCCGTGCAGCACACGTCTGCCCAAAGGAACAGCTTTGGAAGACAGCTCCTGAGCGGAAAGCGGGAATTCAGGACAAGGATGGTGAACTGCAGGGAAACGGGGAGCACCGAGGAGGCGGTGTTCCTCGCGGTCTCCGAGGAGACGCGTGTGCGGTGCCGGCCCCGCGGGTTTGCTCGGCGAGGGCTCTCTGCTCTGCAGGGCCCGTTTCGACGCCGCTGGCGCCAGGATAACCAGCCCGCGCCCCGCTGCCGCGGTTCCTCCTGGATCTGCGTTCACAACCACCTCCCAGGCACAAGCTACGGGAGGAAGCTTCCCCCTCGGCCTGCCGTACCCCCGGGGCTGCCTCAGCGCAGCCCCCGCCGGCGGCCCGGTCCCCTCGAGGGGCTCCCGCCCCCTCGGCGCCACTGGGACGGGGCCCACCGAGCCGGCCCGGCCGCAGCAGGGCGGAGAGGGGCGACCGGCCCCGCGGGGTCCCGGGGGTGCGGGGTCCCGGGGCCGGCCCGCCGTGGCAGCCCGGTCCCGCGGGAGCCGTGCGGCGGGACGCCAGGGGGCGCCCGAGCGCAACCGGCGGCGCGCGGCACCGCGACCGGGAGCTGGACAGCGCGGCCCGGCCCGGCCCGGCCCCGGCCGCCTCCTCCCCGCCCCGGCTGCCGGGGGGGGGCGGCGGGCCCTGGCCCCTGCCAGCCGCCGGGACGGCCCCGGGGGCGGCCCCGCCGGCGGTGGTGCGGCCCGGCCGCCGCCGCCTCCTCCGGAGGCCAGCCCGGCCCGCGGCCTGGGGAGCGGAGCCCGCGACCTCCAGCCCCGCGCCGGCCCCGAACGGGGCCAGCGGCCAAGGGAGAGCTCGGCCGCAGCCAGCCCGGCTCGCCCGCCTTGCTCGGACGCCCCAAACTTTAACGTTTATTGTCAACAAGGAGTAGCTCCCAGCGGTTTAGGAGAGGCGGAGGGCAAGGCCATCCCAGCTCTTATCTGCGGGGCGCACGGCGGGCCAGGCGGCTGCTGAGGGCAGAAGATGATCTCAGCCCCGGGCGAGAGCCTGAACCCTTCCCTGTCCCGCCGCTCTCCTGGCCGGCCCTCCAGCACTCGCCGCCAAAAGCCTCAGCGCCCGCGCCGAGGGACGACAGGCACGCGCTGCCTTTGAGCCCTTAAACCTCTCCTGGCGCCAGCTACGGCAGACGCGCTGAACAGGCTTAGTAGCCTCCAGGAAGCCACGCACTGATCAGTTTCGAGAACCGATCGGTTTCCTCCCTCCAGGAAAGCCACGCACTGATCAGTTTCCTCCCTCCAGGAAAGCCACGCACTGATCAGTTTCGAGAACCGATCGGTTTCCTCCATCCAGGAAAGCCACGCACTGATCAGTT
>WHYT01014494.1:4894-20609 GCA_009806455.1 Tetrax tetrax | reverse complement strand
TTCATTTTGCCCAGCCAGGCCTGGATGAGAAGCTGCAGTGCAATTAGCGGGCCGTTAAATTTGGGTGTCAGGATGCCAGGGAACCATAACGCAACCCCGGACCGCGCTCACCGAGGGCAAAGGGATTGGCGAGCCGGCCGGGCGAGCGGGGCAGAGCGGAGGCGCAGCGGAACCCAGGGCTGGTTATCAACAGAGGCCGCCTCGCCGCAGCACCCAGAGGGAGACGCTCGGCTGAGGGAGGACGGAAGACTTAAAAATTCATGAATAATGAATTACCAAGAAATATACCAAGAAATTGAGGTTTTGCTGCCTTGACCCTTGACTTTTTGCCTTGTAATTAGGACATTATGCCATTATTTAGACACGTCTTCTGCTCCAGCACAAACCTGCAAGCAAAAATTCTTCAGGAATTTCTGCAGCATCCTTCTGTAGGTCGGCCCATAAACACAGAATAACAGAATCACAGAAGGGTTTGGGTGGGAAGGGACCTTCAAAGCCCACCCAGCCCAACCCCCTGCCAGGAGCAGGGACATCTCCAACCACATCAGGTTGCTCAGAGCCCCGGCCAACCTGGCCTGGAGTGTTTCCAGGGATGGGGCATCCACCGCCTCTCTGGGCAGCCTGGGACAGTGTCCCACCACCCTCAGCGTAAAACACTTCTTCCTAATATCTAACCTGGATCGATTTTATTGCGTCAGGCGCCCCATCCAACCCCGGGGCTACAGGGTTAGCTCTGAGCTTACAGAGACTGAACTCAATCCTAGGGTGGCCAGAGTTTCTTCTAGGGTCTCAGCCCCAGGAGAAAGAGAACTGCACGTGCAGCATCGAACGGTGGTAAAGGGGCACTCCAACCTCGCAGCGACCGTGGCAAAATTGTCATCCAGCCTCTGCAATCAACACACTTCACAGCAAAAAAAAAAATATCTTAGACTCTGATTCTACCCCATTTTTTTCTGCAGAGCACTTTCAAATAAATGCTTCCTTTTAGAAGCAAAGTAATTTATTTCATCTGCAAGAAAAGTCATTCAGACCGAGAACTGAAGCTCCTCCTGCCTTCCCTGAGCACCTTTAGGACAGCCTGGATATAAACCAGAGGGGGAGAAAGGTGGACAAGATGGGTTCCGTACTTTCCATACGTAGGGCTGCAGCGAGGTGGCAACCACCAGAAGAACCAAGCACCGCATAACCATGAAGGGCTCCTTGCAAGCACTCTAGCTGGGGCTCATCTCCGCTGGGTTGAGGCATCTCCACGGCAGCTCCTCGTCCCAGGTTCCCCATCCCAGCCCTGGAGAGCAACAAGCTCCTCCAGGGAACAGCTTTGAGATGTTCACCTGCTTGTATAGGTGGACATCTGAAACAGGCCCGTTGCTCTTGCAGCCTTAAACTGCTCACCTCTAGTCATATTTGGACTAGATGATCGTTGCAGGCCCCTTCCAACTGAAACAGTCTATCCTGTCCTATCCTCCTCACCAACAACAGGCATCATGACCACCAGCCTAACTCTAGATGTGCACCTTCAGAGACACGACCCCCATCTTCCTGATTAACGCCCAGCTGGAAGGACAGCGCGTTCTGAGACTTTACCGCTGGATATTTTACACAGCTGCTAAGACGTGGACTGCCAACCTCCTGACCCTCTGCTCCACCCAGGCTGCCACGGGCAGACCCCCGAGCCCACGCCAAGTCCCACAAAGAACAGCTGGGGCAGAGTCCTGCGTAGGGTCAGGATCTCCACTGGATGCAGAAGGGTGCACAGGAGGAAGAGGCGGTGAAAAGAAACACTGATACTTGATTCCTGGGGACACGTGGGTGAGGGAGGGCAAAAGGCTTAATTCTTCAGGAATTCTTCAGGAATGGCATCCATTACCCAGGAATTATTTTACACTGAGGGTGGTGGAGCACTGGCCCACCTGGGTGGCCTTGAACGCTCCCTTCCCACCCAAACCCTTCTGTGATTCTAGGAATAAACCATGCAGCAACGCTCCTTCTAAGAAGAAAGGTACAAGTCCGAGCAAACGTACCCGTGTACACTTCACTCCTTGGCTCATGTAAGATCCTCTAAGCTTCTATGCAAATTTGGTGGCCTCTGGATATTTTCCGAATTACCCTCCCAGCTCAGGCGTTGTCATGCTTGAGCGAGCTCAGCCTCAGCCACGAGCCTGCCACTGAAAAACGCACCGGAGCCTGTTCTCGGTGAGCCGATCTGTCACGACCGTGACCACAAACGTGAGACTTTCCCCGTGCAGCACATCCTGCTATGATTTTAAAGAAATTACTGCCAAATAATTACGAAAGCTTAGAGTTTTGCAGTTGTAGGACGCTGACCAGTCCAGCAGCCTTAAAAAGGGCAGCCCCTGGCACCACCAGCCCTCTACCCACCAGGCTTCCCCTGGGATGGGACATTTGACCAACACATCCAATGACACTGGCCGTTTCAGACCCCAAAAATGTCATATATGGGTAACGGCAGCTTAGGAAGACCCAAGGGTTGGTGTTGGCCAAGCTCTAAGCCCCGTGGCTAACCCCAGGCCAGAGTCTTTCTTGCTGCTGTCATGGGAGGACATTGTAGGTGGCATCTCTCTCCACGTAGGAACAGAGGGGATGCAGAACAAATACAAAACAATAAAAAACACCCTACAGCTTACTTATTTCTGCAGCAATTAATTCAGGGTCAGCACAAACGAATATCAGCCAACTCTTAGCAGAGGTTCAGTTTTATCTCCACCATCTCCAAGGCAAGGAACGCCCTCTAAGGTCATCACAACCTGGAGGAAGAGGAGGTGGTGGTAGATGCCCCATCCCTGGAAATATTCCAGGCCAGGTTGGCCGGGGCTCTGAGCAACCTGATGTGGTTGGAGATGTCCCTGCTCCTGGCAGGGGGTTGGACTGGGTGGCCTTGAACGCTCCCTTCGCACCGTAATGATTCTAGGAATCTATGACAGTAAAGTTCTTCCTGTTTGCCATTCTGAATTTTCTGCAGCACAAGGAAGTTGTCAGAAATGCTCTTGATAAGCAAAAAAAAAACAACAAAACCAAACCCAACAGCAAAATGTCAGCTCAGCTTTCTGGAAACTCTGAAGGGAGCAAGAAGAGCGTGCTGGTGCCATGTGAGTAGAGGACAACTCGCAGGAGTTGCTGCACGTCGCTTGGGTGCTCCACACCACCACTGCGTTGCTGGTGAACCTTCATCTGCTCAAAGGTCCTCACCCTTCCCCCGGTGCCACTGAGCCTCCTTCCCTCCCCAGCTGATGGTGGCACTAAAAATAGCCCGGAGAACTTGCAGAACCCCAACCGAACACCACCCATTGCATCACTGAGATACACGGATTCGTTAAGCAACCCTGACCCCATCACGACCGTGCGGGTCCCACACTGGCAGGCGCAGCACAAGGTCCACCCCACTGCAGGGCTGTTTTCAGCAGCACTCAGTAATTGTTAAATTGCTCCTTCCTTTGTGCCAAAAAAAACCCTCGGCACCCGGCGTTAGCCGCCGTTTGATTAAATGCAGTTGTGTGTCCTTACAGAATAACTGCAGGACCGCTCCACCGGCACGGCGTACAATCAATTCTACCGCTGTTCAGTACGTCCTGAAATATGAGAAGCCCATGTCCTAATTAAATAGTTTATTCAGGCAAAAAATAAAATTACAGCAGATAACTATGTAACAAATTAAACATTTTTACACTGCAATCAATAGCGCTGAACGGTAGGGAACCAGCGACGCTGCGGCACGATAGAGTCAACGCCTAACGCATCGCCACCCATCGGAGCGAGGGGTTCACAATTAATGACGACGTTAACTTTTGGTAAGAGGTTCAAAACCCCACCAGGTGATGATCCTGGGAAGGCAGCGCCTTCCTTCGTTAACGGGAATAATGTGAATCTACTCAGAGAACATCCATCCCCCTGAGGAGCTTTTGACGGCTCCAGCTACGTTCAGTTTGGGAAGTGTCCTACAGAGAGAGGGGAAAAAAAAACCCAACCACGCCCTTGAGGGCAGCCTTCTTGTTTTGGGGCAGAAACAGCAGCAAGAGGGCCCCAGCCGAGCCTTTTGTGGAGAGACTGGGCCAGCCGCCTTCCCTTCACGGCAGGGCTCCCACCGCGCCCATCCACTTTGACAAGCCTCTATTTTTGGTGTACGCTCCTCACACCTTTCATCTACGTTTTTTCACTCATCCTCTGTCCCTCCAACCCCCTCAAATCTTTTTTTTTAATGACCCTTCACCTGCTTTCTCAAGTCAGAACTTTCATTTCACCGCGTTTCCTTTATTTTACTTTCAATTTTACTTTGTTCTCCCTCCCTGGTTCTCATCTTTGCCCCTTTCTGGCCTTCTGGCAAAGAATTATTTTATTTTTGGGAGCGCAGAGGAGGTCTCGCGTAACTTGACCCAGCTTCACTGAACATCCTCTGCACGGAGCGGCCGTCACCAGTTTGGGGGGTTTGTGGTGAGATGATCGTTGTAGGTCCCTTCCCACTGAAAATAATCCATTACTTTCTAACCAGAAGTCCTTAATTTCTGAGGCCTGCTTGGAATTGGGGGAAATAAAGGGGGAAAAAAATGGGGGGTTGAGGAGTCTGCTTAGGATTTGGGGGGAATAAAGGGGAAAATGGGTGTTTTGTCTAAAGGATGGTGGGTTTGGTGTCCCTTCTCATGTGTTTCTTAGAACCATAGAATGGCTTGGGTTGGAAGTTTGGTTTCACCAGCCACTTCTCCAGGCACCGGCGTTCCGCACTTCCGGAAATCCCCACACATCTTCCACGGAGAACTTGCTCCTGCTCAGCCAGTAACTGATAAAAACTCCATTTGACAAGGAAAGGTCATTTATTAAAAAAAAAAAT
Source organism: Tetrax tetrax (assembly GCA_009806455.1). Lineage (NCBI taxonomy): Eukaryota > Metazoa > Chordata > Aves > Otidiformes > Otididae > Tetrax > Tetrax tetrax. Next base: position 15,769 of record WHYT01014494.1, on the reverse strand, counting down.
GCACAAAGAGCATGCGTTAATGGAAATTGCCAGTGGAAACAAAACTGGGTTCAGCTGACTGACAGTTTCCCTCCACTGCCATAACCCAAACTCTGCAGGAAAAGACCAGATTTCTTTTCTACTCCAGCGGACTAAATCCTTCCCAAGAGGTCCAGCAGCACCTTGGCAGAGCAAAAAATGAAGCGGAACGGCGCCCATTTTCTGCGCCAAACGCTTCCGCTCAGCAGGCAGGAGACAATTCAGAGAACTGGGGAAATTCCTTCCCTAAACACCAAAACCCCCTGGCACTCACCCAGCCACGTGAAACATCCCGGATCCCATTTTAAGTGACAAAAAAGGCTCAGCATCGCAGGTACGCGGCCCCACGCCTGCCACGGCAGGGGGGTAAATCGTCCGCGCTGGGCAAGGTGTCACGCGATGGGAGTACAATGCGCAGGAGATTTACATTTTTTTTTTCCGTTTTTTATCATTTCATTTTAATACAGTGTGCTTGGTTTCTTCCTGAATTGAATCCATACGCTCTTCCAATCCCAAAATCGCAGTTTGTGAGGGCCTGTGCGCAGGAATCTTGTGTTCAGCCCAACTTCAACGTCCGCCGGCTGCGTGCTTACCTGGGAAACCCAGGTCTGCACCGCCCAGATCCTACGGGTTGGGGGCTTTAATGAGGGGCAATCACCCGTCAAGGACAGGACAAAGAACTTTTGTGTGAAGGATCCACTCTGCTGCTCTGCAGAGCGTAACCCTCTGAGGCAGATACCAGGGAGTAACGCTTACACGAAGAGTTCCCTCTCATGGACCAACAGGTCTTTCCCTAGAATCATCCAAATCTCTTCTAACCTGACAAACTCATCCTCTCATGTCCCTGGATGTAGCTCCAAAAAATGAGTTTATTGCCAGACTTTGCCTTTCCAAAGACTTGGTGACCAGGGCTGGAGCAGCTCTGCTGTGAGGCCAGGCTGGAAAAGCTGGGGCTGTTCAGCCTGGAGAAGAGGAGGCTCCGGGGAGAGCTGAGAGCGGCTCCCAGTGCCCAAAGGGGGCTGCAGGGAAGGTGGGGAGAGACTCTGCAGCAGGGCCTGGGGTGACAGGACGAGGGGTCATGGCTTTAAAATAGAGGGAGGTGGATTTAGATTGGATGTATGGAAGAAAGAAGATGGTGGAGCCCTGTCCCAGGTTGCCCAGAGAGGCGGTGGATGCCCCATCCCTGGAAACATTCCAGGCCAGGTTGGCCGGGGCTCTGAGCAACCTGATGTGGTTGGAGATGTCCCTGCTCCTGGCAGGGGGGTTGGACTGGGTGGCCTTTGAAGGTCCCTTCCCACCCAAACCCTTCTGGGATTCTGAGATTCTATGATTCTATGATCGTGCCAACAGCTGCCAAGAACTACACAAGGAAGAACCCAGATGACACTTTCCCAAAAAACAACCTGCATTTTAAAAGCAGAATACAGTCTTCAGGTTAACGGCAGATAACCCAGCACCTCAACCCACGCCTTCCCTTCTCCAGTAGCAAAAGGAAACAACACAAATAAGAAATCACCGCAGGTTGCTGGGTTTTTTTGGTGTACAGGGCTTCATTCCTTCCCCAGAAACTCTCCGAGCAGAGAAGACGACTCCTCCTTCCCAAGCTGTTCAGTACAGAAATCTCAAACTTGATTGCGCTGGTGACACCTCTGTGCAGATAAATCTCCTTAACAAGCCAACCTTTGCAGATTCCAGAAGAGAAATCCTTTCCCCTGAGAAACCTGGAGGTTGCTCAAGGCAGCCAGGGCTGCCGCGAGGACTCTGCTTCCCAGGACCTGGAGTAGGTGCTAAAACACAACCTCCATGGCACATCTCCAAATACGCCGATGGGGCTGCTTTCAAGCGCCCTGCAGACTGAAAAAAAAAGAGTAGGATAGTGTGCAATTCCACTATCCATCTTCTGGTTCATGCCCGTTCACCTCAAAGCAAGAGGCCCACTTCAAATTGGGATGGAGAGACCGGAGCAGGGTATGGGAGAGGAAATAAGCGTTGGCCGTGGTGGAAAGCAGCCTGTCTCACACACAAACACATAGGCTTGGGAGAGCGTGAAGGAAGCGACGTCCCAAACTCTGATTCAAATAAATCTCTGCTATTCCAACAGAACATGAGCTTTCAGAGCAGAAAACAGAGGAAGAGAATTTAAGCTCCGTGCCCAAGATCAGGTACTGTCAGTGGACAAGCAGATTTCTGACCCTGCGTTACTGCAGCTGCATCTCTAGGTAACACCCGAGTCCCCATGCGACCGCATGCAGCAATATCCCGCTGCTCTGCTAGGAACAGGAATTGCCACCATGCTCTCAAGCACAATACAAACGTTCAACGAATGAAAGTGAATCACAGCAGGAAGGAAAAAATAAATGTAGTATTAATTCCTGCTTCTTGTGACCAAGAAGGAACTTCAGCAAGAAGCAGACCTGCTCTCGTTGGGCAGGAACACCACAGGAGCTCCATCAGGTATCGCCCTGAGGACGAGCAGGATGGGATTCCACGCCAAACTGAGTCCTTTCCACGTACCACCTGCACCTCCCGAGCCTGAGACACCAAGATGCTCAGCTTCCCGACCTCCAAAGGTCTCACAGGAGACAAACTGAAAGCGTCCTTACTTAGTCACCCACATGAGAAGCCAAGACTTCAGCCTCAGTTCTACCATTAGAATCACAGAATCACAGAGGGGTTTGGGTGGGAAGGGAGCGTTCAAGGCCACCCAGTCCAACCCCCCTGCCAGGAGCAGGGACATCTCCAACCACATCAGGTTGTTCAGAGCCCCGGCCAACCTGGCCTGGAATGTTTCCAGGGATGGGGCATCCACCGCCTCTCTGGGCAACCTGGGACAGAATGTCATCACCCTCAGGGTAAAAAATTTCTTCCTAATATCCAATCTAAATCTACCCCTCTCTATTTTAAAGCCATGACCCCTCATCCTGTCCCCCCAGGCCCTGCTGCAGAGTCTCTCCCCACCTTCCCTGCAGCCCCCTTTGGGCACTGGGAGCCGCTCTCAGCTCTCCCCGGAGCCTCCTCTTCTCCAGGCTGAACAGCCCCAGCTCTCCCAGCCTGGCCTCACAGCAGAGCTGCTCCAGCCCTCTCAGCATCTGCATGGTCTTAAAATGTTGCCCCTTCCACCCTCACAAGGAGAAAAATCTTTATCACCATTGGCAACGTGCTTTGGAGCTCCACATGAAGTGCAAGCTCCAGGCAGGAACACCTCGGGTTCCTAATCCCGTGTTTACGTTGAGGCTCGTCGCTGTTGACACTGTTTCACTGCTCCACACAGAAATAAACGTCCACAGAGCAAATATCACATCGACAAGCACAGCACGTGCAGGGATGGGCTCCTCCCTTTGCCAGGCTCCGCGGCGCCGTCATTCCAGCGGCACCAGTTGAAGGTTACGCGGGGAAGCGCACGGTGCGCTCACCAAGTTTCACTCCAGGTTTGTGCAGCCTTACCGGCCGAGTCGCTGAGACACGGGATCCCGAAGATGGAAACCAACGGCCCCGCGTGACTTCCTACCGAAGACACTTCCTCAGAGATGGGCTTCGGAAAAACAAACCAACAAAAGCAAGATCGCTCAACGCAGCCATCGGTTTAATTTTCAAGCTTTTTGAGTTACGGAACTTTCAAGCACGGCTACGGGAAACGTGCCTGGTGAAGCGACACGAAGAGATGCCGTTCTCGTCCCGGCACTGCCGGGGGATGCCGGGTGCAGAGCGCTCCCCATACGCAGCAGGATGCTCTGCTTGTCCAGGCTGCCCGGGCTTAAATTGCCATCTGCTTCACGTGGAAGCGCTGCACCCCAGCTGTGCTTAGGGTGCAGCAGAGCAGCTTGGAAGTGACACTGTCCGTTTGAAATCTAATTAAAAACCTGCATTTTAGGTCACTTTGGTGAGAGAGGCAAACAGCCCCCCACTTCACAACCAGGTTTTCCAAACACGATTCTCTGGGGCTCAGAGACTGTTTATCCCCTCCTTGATTCATCCACCACACCACGTTTCCATCCGGACGGATTTACCGAGCGACGCATTTGAGGAACGTAAGGATTTTACAGGTCTCTGGGGTTTTGTTTGTTTTCCTTACAGATCTGCCCCTGGAGCCAGCTCCAAACCCTGTCCCAAACCCCGCATACGTCTAAACACCACTTTCTCCTTTTGAAGGAAAAGCTGACACCATCCTGCAGCTTCATCCCGGTCCCTGGAGAGGGAAAGCAGCCCAGTAAGGGTGCTGGGGCAGCCTCTTAGCACTACTCTGAGCCAACAATTTCTCTTTTTTTTTTTTTTTTTGCTTTACTGCAGCAAGACTGATCTGCCTCGTCGTTATATAATTTCTACTTACGTTCTCCTTTTGGCTTTCTCCTTGGAGCAGGCTGCAGAGAGCTCAGGAGCAGAAGCTCTGCAACAAAGGCATCCGCAATAGGAAGCTTGCAAAAGTTCAGGAGCACCCGTTGGGAAATACTTCCCCCCAAAAAAAAAAAATATTGATTTGCAGAGAAAAATAACGTAGGGGCTTCGTTTCGTACCACCTTTCCTCCAAGTTACGTGGAAACACCATGAACCGTTCTGTTTCACATGATGGGATGAAAACACCGCAGGCTGACGTGCGGAGAGTCCCCTCCGCTAAGCGAAAGCTAAAGCTAAGCTTAGCTAAGCTGAACCAACAGCGTTTTGCTCCCGCTCTGCGCGGTGCCAGGCAGCAGGAGCGGATCCGTGCCCTCCGCAAGCACAGGCATGGATGCGACCTTCCTCCCCGGCTGCTACTCCTTAGGTTTGCAAAAACAATAGGCACTAACGCAGCAAGCAGCAGGGTTTTTTTTTTAAAAAAAAAAAAAAGAAAAAAAAGATGGAGAGATTTGTAATTAAGTCCTAAGGACGAAGAAAGGGGATGGGTCAGCACCACAGTACCCTCGCTTCAAGAAACGGTGGGAAAATGATGCGCTGGGCACATCTCCTGCCCTAAATACGGCAGGTGTGGTCAAAAAAAAAAAAATAAATCACAGTGGTGATGAAGTATATTTAAATAGGGAAAAAGAGCACGCTCACGCCACAGAAACGGCGTAGACGTGCCTCGATCACGGAAAAATGAACGTCTCTCGTGAAGAGCCAGCGCACGAGCGCGCGTAGGCGGCCGCACGGAGGAAAGGGGGAACCGGGAGCGGGGTCGGGGGAGTCCAGCTCCCTCGAGGACGGAGTGTGAGGCTGAACTAATTAAAACGCACAGCCCTCAGAGAGACTCAGGAGGAAGGTACTGCAGAAACAAGGCAAACCCGATGCCGTTAAATCCCGGATATTAATAGCGGGAGAGATCCACAAGAATCTGGTCTGTGAAAACAGAGGGTGAGAAACGCTCAGGCCGCTCCACGAAGCGGTGCAGAGGAGCAACCACATTAAAATCCCTCACCGATGCTCCTCAGCACCCCTTAAAACTCTTCCTACAACACAAAAAGAGGCAAGAGCCTGAGAAAATAAAGCAAAACGGCCGGGCTGCTCCACATAACGTTCCCGAAAAGTAGGCCATCCTTTGAAAGGCGCAGGATCCCTCCGAGGTGACAACGTGCTGCGAGCTATGAGTAACCCGGTGGCACTTTTGTTGAATTCTTCCCCCAAGTTCTTCACTGCCCCAGCAAAAATAACGTCTTGCTTTGTCCCATGAGTCAGGAATGAACTCAACGGTCGCCAAAAGTGTGAGAAACACAAGTGGAAGAGCCAATCCTTTAAAGAAAGCATCAACTGGGAAATAAAGAGGGGGGAAAAACCTACCTGGCTATAAATCCCTGGAACACTGTAGAAGATAAAGTATCTTCCAGCACAAACTGGAAAAATGGAAAGCTCGTTCAGGTAACAAAACTTGTGCACACAACACACACATCCTCGGTGCGGCATTGCAAAAACATTTCTGCAGCAACGCGCTGAAGCTGCCAGCAAACGTTTTGTTTGAAAAGGGAAGATAAAATTCAATGCCAAAAAAAAAACCAAAAAAAAAACCCAAGAAAGAGGAAAAAAATTGCCAGTTCACAATGATCTGGAAATGTGCATGGGGCTGAATTTCAGGACCACAGAACAGATTACAGAATCCCAGAGGGGTTTGGGTTGGAAGGGACCTTCAAAGCCCACCCAGTCCAACCCCCTGCCAGGAGCAGGGACATCTCCAGCCACATCAGGTTGCTCAGAGCCCCGGCCAACCTGGCCTGGAATGTTTCCAGGGATGGGGCATCCACCGCCTCTCTGGGCAACCTGGGACAGGGCTCCACAGTGTAAAACATTTTTGGTAATTTAACGGAGAAGTCTCCATTGTGTCAAGTCAATCAGTCCTTTCCTTCACTAAGTTACTCCTAGAAACAACAAAGAATTTAGCTGCTATGTATACTTTTAATGTTTATTCTTCTCTTTAAAACGAGAGCTTTGAAACGAGAGCGCGCTGGCGGTGGACACCGCACCACACTGGAAAGGAAAGTTCACTGCAACCACCTGCAACGCTCATGAGCAAGACAAACGGCTTTCACGGGGGCTCCTGTCAAGGCGGATGCCGTTCTTGCACATTAGAGCAGCCATTTAGTTAGCTGTCATGAAATATTTATCAGTCTGCTGATGAGTTAATTAAAAATTTTAATAAGATTTCAGTACTTACTGGAATTATTTACCCTATGTACAGCCACGGTGTTGACAATAGATGGTAAGTGGTACATGGAGTGATTTTATTTTTTTAATGACTTATCTACTTGTCTGTAAATGCTCTAATCGTCGCTAACAGCTGTAAAATCTATCTGCCCTTCATATTTAACATGCAAAATAGCTGCTAGATTGCTTCTACCCTGTCATTCATCCGTTATTACTCCATCATTTCCAAAGACCGCTGCAGCATCCCAAAGCCCAGCGCACAAGCGGACGGCCGATGAAATCCTTCGCTGTCACCGCCCACGTGAACAACGGCAGCGTGGACGAGGTCTGGAGTTTAACTCTCAGAAGACAACAAGCAAACGGCATTTAATTGTAACGAAGTATTTTCATCCGCGGGATGAAGTAAGGATGTGATGGGGTTGCCATCACGTCGTGCGGCAACACCGTTCCTCGTGGTACGCTCATCAATAACGTGCTTACGTGAGGTGGAAAAGCTTCCTCCTCATTTCTACACCAGGCAGGACACCGCTGCGCATTTTCCATCTACAGACAGACGGAGTCCGGAGCAACGCAGAGCAAAGGGAGCTCCTTTGTGACATTATTTTATCCTATTTAAGAAAAAACCGCAAGTTGTATCTGCGTATCATCACTGGCGTGTGCTTGGGTCTCCAATCACTCGCTTTCGGGAACTGAAGGCACGGGAGAGAAGGATTGAAGATGAGACTGCGGAATGCCAGGAGACAACAAACGTAGGAAATTTGGAGGCGTCTCCCATTCAAGCGAGATGAGACTCAGCAAAATCTGGCAGCTCTGCTTCCCTCTCTTCCGCAGGGATCAAAGCGGGGAGAAATATTACCGCTCTGAAGTTACAAAGGTGTACGCAAACCCTAACGAGCATTTTTACGCTGCGGATGCGTGAGCAGAGCTTCGCTCAGTGCCGCGCGAGGCAGAAACTGCGACACAACCAGCTTCACATGTCCTCAGGTTTCTACTGGGCTTCTACTGGGAATTAATGTCATTAACTCAACTGCTGACCACTTCCATGATCAGCAGAGCGATCCTGCCCGGCTCCTGAGGGGTCTGGCCATGCCTCGACACCAGTCGTGCGTGGCTCTGGGCTGTATTTCCCACAAATTTCAGCAAATCCCGATTTTCGTTGTCTACCAAAGCCGAGAGCCGTACGTCTGCTTGATAAATGCCGTGTATTTAAATGCTGAACTTTTCGTAGAATCCCAGGAAAACGGAGGCTGGAAGGCATTTCTGGTCCAACCTGCTGCTCAGAGCAGGGTCTGTCCTCGGGGTGGAACTGCCCCTGCTCCAGCTCCACTGAGCAGAGCTCCCCGTTCCCAACTCCGGCGTAATAACCTGCCGGGAACACCGCTGCGCTTTGCTGTGGAGTTTGTCAACACCTGGGATGACCTTTCCTTGCAAAAAACCACCCGTGTCTTTTGTTGTTCCTTCATTTCTCTAACTTTGGGGGTTCAATTGCCCATTCAGTTTTTTTACCGCGTTTCTTTGCTGAAGTTTTTTTCACGAAACCTTCCACTGCAAGTACACAGCCTCACTTGCTTTCCACCTCTGGACTATTTATTGTTACGGTTGCCATAAATTTAAGGTTGCTTAAATCAGAACTTTATTCCGATATCTTAACGAAAGGTTTTCCCTCCATTTGCTGCACATGCAGAGACACAGGGAAACTGCTCAGCTGTACAAAAGCCACACCATCCAATTGCTATTCCCTTACTTTGTTATTAAAATTTGCTAATTAGTTTGCCTTTCCCTCTCCACACTTGGGCTTAAGACAGTAGAGAATTTCCCTACAGATAAAACCGGTCCCTTCTCAACAAGCCATTCACGCTTCGAAAAGGAATACGCGTTCTCCCAGCTGACATGTGGATAGGAACGGTAACAAGCAAGGAGGCAATTTCCCTTTGATTCTGAATTTCATTTTAACTTCACCAAATAGATTTTAATATTCGTTCCGCGCTTCATCTGTGGCGGGGATTCGTGACAGCTCTGCTAAACAAATGTGTGCCTTTCGTTGTCTAAACTCCGGGATAACGAGGCAGGGGAGCAGGGGTGGGGAGGGAAAGCGCGTTAAAGCTCAGGCTTTATTCACCTCAGGGGAGCCTAAGGTCTTTACAAAAATAAAAGAAAAAAAAAAAAGCAGCTATGAGGGGCTTCTATGTATTCCCATATATTTTTTTTCTCCATATTCCGACCACCTCGTCCTCTTTGCAACTGCTAGCACTCTCCTGGCTCGCAACTCCAAGCAGTAATTAAAGGAGGAGAGCAAGTGTTACTGATATATGGGAAAAAAACAGGTTTTCTGGGAAAACACCACTCACCTTTCCACCTCAGAGGCAAGAGTTCCCCGTGTATCAGCTACCCTAACGCCACCGAGCCCGGCTGAGCCTCTCTGCAGCCTCTCCACCCCACTCCAGCGCGCGTCGGTCGATGCGGATGATTTCTCTGCAGACGTTTAATCTCACTCTGAGCTGACAACTCTTACCAGCAACGGGCTCCGGAGTTGCGAGCGTCATTTGAGGTGCTTTGAGATGCTGGCGTGTCAGAGAAGACAAGGATAGGATGTCACAGAAGAATGCCCATCAAGGATGACCAAAATTAAGATTTCATGAATGTTGTGCTCCAAAAGCTTTTGCTTGTAATGAAAACTATTATCAGCATTTCTAGTTCTTGGAAAGCACTACTGTAGATGACGCCACTGTCTCCAGCTCGCAAGACTGACTCAATAGTAAAGAATAATTTAAACCAGTATTGAGGCAAAACTGCCAGGAAATACTTAAAATTTCGGTCCTTTCCTGATGGCAGAGGTGTGTGCGTGTGTTGTGACGCGTGTACCTTCACCTTCACACCGCAGGATGTAGGTATCGATGGTTTTCTTTCCGAGAAGCCAACAGAGCCAGGTGCTCAGCGAAACCTCCCTGGTGCCCGTGAAGGGTAAGGGTGTTCATCACCAACCCAGCACAAAAATTAAAAAACACCAGAAAAATTCTTCTGGCTTTTTGTCAGCCAACCGGTGGCTTTGGGGTTTCGTGTTTACCTCTTGAAAGTTTATCAGAACCAGATCTTACCACTCCAGAGGTACTGACAACCGGTTACGCAACTCCCATCGGCTCTGAAGAATGTTTGTAGCGATAACTGGGAGATAACAAAAGACGTCTCAAGCAAAAGCACAAATAGTCCTCACCAAGGGTTTAACCCATCTGAAATGTTCCTCGTTCAAAGACAAGATCAAAAGTAGGGAAACAAACAAGAAGGCAGCTCTAAGCAGGTTTATTTGTTATTTTTAGAAGATAAAAGAGCCTCCATTGCAGACATCACGCTGTGCCATGTTTGCACCAGAAGCCGCTGCGACGAGCACGGCTGCTGAAGGCAAGGGGGAGCGATGACTGCAACCATCCGGGAGCAGAACCTGCCCCTTGCAGGGTCACTCACCGTCCCCAGCTCCGCTCACCTGGCCCGAGGCGTCGGACAGCAGACAAAACCCCGTGGGAGAAGGCAGAAAGCCCTCCAGATGGACAGCTGTCACCTCACAGACACAGCCAGGGTGGCGACGCCCACGCCGATGTGTCACCGCCCAGCAAGGCGAATGCTCACCGATGTTTTTATCACTTTACCGGCACTTTTTCCTTAAATGCTTCCACGCTGAGCAAACAAAACTGTGCTTCATACACGGGGGTCAAAGTCCAAACGGAGATCAGTGACCAGTGGTGTCCCTCAGGGGTCCATATTGGGACCGGTGCTGCACAATGCCTTCATCAACAACACCGACAGTGGGATGGAGCGCACCCCTCAGCGAGTTGGCAGACGACACCAAGCTGAGTGGTGCCGTTGATTTGCTGAAGGCAAGGGATGCCATCCAGAGGGGCTTCGACGAGCTCAAGGAGTGAGCCCATGCAAACCTCATGAAGTTCAACCAGGCCAAGGGCAAGGTCCTGCACCTGGGTCGTGGCAATCCCAGGTACAAATCCAGGCTGGGTGGAGAAGGGATGGAGAGCAGCCCTGAGGAGAAGGACTTGGGGGTGCTGGGGGGCGAGAAGCTCAACGTGAGCCAGCAACGTGTGCTCCCAGCCCAGAACCCAACGGCACCCTGGGCTGCATCCCCAGCAGCGTGGGCAGCAGGGCGAGGGAGGGGATTCTGCCCCTCTGCCCCGCTCTGCTGAGACCCCCCTGCAGCGCTGCGTCCAGCTCTGGAGCCCCCAACAGCAGAAGGCCGTGGAGCTGTTG
>WHYT01014493.1:231687-243526 GCA_009806455.1 Tetrax tetrax | reverse complement strand
TTTCTGCCTGCCAGTTCTGCAGTCTTGCCAGGAAACTGCCTATGTACTTGTTCTGGTTTATACATTGTTACTGGCAATACAGACTGACTGACTTACAATACAAACTGGTCAGATCCATTACTGTTCCTCTGAATGGATGAGGGCTAGACAAAGCAAAACACAGTAGGTACACTTTTTATTTTGCTCATGTTATTTCAATAGGGGTTTACAAGCATATAGTGTACAAGCCATGACTCAGTGTCGTGTTCATAGCCATGCTATTTTTTTCTGTGTTAGTAAAAGCATTAATAGATTTTTTTTTTTTTCCCCCTCCTCGTTTTCTCTTTAGTAGAAAACCTCAGCAATGCACACAGGGTATTATCTCAGAATAGATTTTTCTGGCTAGGACATTACCATATGAAATAATGACTTTTCAGAATGCAACTGCAGTACAGAGGAAGTTTGCCTTCAGTGTTTTCAGTAAATATCCAAAATGGATTGGTATCAGCCAGATGAACATGTGATAGATGGTATAAGAGGAGAGAAAGGTACAAAAAAATGACCAACGCATACTGATTCACAGAACATCTTGTACCATGAGGAGGTGATCCTTCTGCTACCCACGGAAAAACTCCATGTTTTGAAATGTGAGCAAGACCTTGAAATTTTTCTGAGTGAATGTAATTGCAAATATGATCATTAGTTTTGTCCTTTTCTCGGTTTTCTGAGGTGCACTCCCCAATTTTTCAGTAACAAATTCTGCTAATGGACTTTGAAATAAAGTACTCTGCGAGAACCATTTATTGATTTATTATCAGCGACAAGATAAGAGCTGTGAGCACACAAGAACACGAGTTGTTTTACTGATAATCCAATGCTATGTCATAGCACTGACACTATGATGACTTACCTATTTTTATGACTTTAGAAAACTCCTTTTCCTGAGGTAAGAGCAACCTACGCTGTCTCTCCCAGCCACTGTTCTCCACAGCAGAGAGGCTTTGCCCACTTGACTTGTTTGATCATGGTGATGTTTGGTATTCATGGATAATCTGTTCAATGGCTTCAGTGGTCAGGTCCACCTCTCGATCACAAGCCCATCTATACATTGCATCTCTTCCTAGGTGTCCTGATGTGTCATGGGCCCACTGAGCTATGAATAGATTGCCCTAGTCCAAGTCCACCTTAGCCGGTTCAGTTCTGGCAGCTTGGTTTACTTGCTCCTTGTTGCCGCATTCTTCAGTGGCATGGCTCTTGGGCATGTGAGTAACTGTGTAATGTACTTTTACAATGAGGTTCTTTAACCAAGCAGGAATGTCTTGCCATAATGTATCAGCCCAGATGGGCTTACCTCTGTGCTGCCAGTTAGTCAGCTTCTGTTGCTGTAGCCACCCCGACAGGGCATTTGCTGCCATCCATGAGTCAGTGTAGAGATAGGATACTGGCCACTTGTCTCTTTTGGCAATGTCTGGGGCCTGCTGGATGGTTTTAACTTCTGCAAATTGGCTCAATTCACCTTTGCCCTGTGACAGTTTCTGTGATTTGTCATGTGGGACTTACACAGCAGCTTTCCACTTCCAATGTTTTTCCACAATATGACAGGATCCATCAGTAAATAGAGCATACTGGTTTAAATTTTCTGGTAATTTATTCTACAATAGGGCCTCTTTGGCATGAATCACCTCCCTGGGCGATGCTTCAAAATGTCTGCCTTTTGGCCAGTCCACAATTCTCTTCTTCCTACTCTCCTTTAGGAGGAACCTTTGTCTCCTTTACTAACTGGGTTGACCTGTACTTCCACTGTTCCTTCTTGACTGTAGGAACAACTGTTGTGGTTGAGGGTTGGGTTTCCCATTTAGCCACAGTGTCTGTATGTCCTCAGATCCAGAGACTCTCACAATGTCTGTTTCTGTGTTCTCAGATCCAGAGACCCTCTCATTCCTTTGAGCATAGGCATAGGCCTAGGCCTACCTCAGGCCCCAACACAGTGCTGAAAGTTGTGTCTTTACCATATATGCAAGGCATCCTTCCTGCAAGTGGTCTGCTGGTTCAATGGGATTCCGCGTCTGTGCAGGAGTGAAGTCCCAAACCACTGGAGATGGAAACTGCTCTAGGCATCTGCCCAAATTCTCCCACACACCTTGCTACCTGGGAATTGGTTGCCTCAGGGCATGTTCCTGTGTAGCATTCCCGAGTGGTTAATTAACCTTATGAAAAACCAAAATCAACGTCACTGCACACGCCAGTAGAACCTTCTGGTTACACTGGGTGTTCAAGAAACTGAAGGGTTTCCACAAAGGTGGAAACGTCTGTCCTGGAGGAGAAGAGGAAGATGCCATTCTTAATTTCCCGCACAAAGCGGGTCCTAGAGAAGAGAAAGGTATAATTGCTAGTAGTCTCCACGAGATGCTTCCCAGAGTACTGAGATGGCAGCAGTGCAGGGGCCAAATACCAGATTAGGCTCAAGGCCAATGCTGTTATTGTGGCTCTCCCAGACAAAGCAAAAGAAAGTGATAAACAACACGGCAAACAGCAAAAGCTGAAAACAGCCATTAACAAGCTCTCGAATTTGAGGTAGCTAGCTCCCTTCCTGAAAGGGAGCTAGCAACAGAGCAACTGAGAGTAAAAGCAAATCAGCATCAGTAACATGCATGACCAGCAACAGCAAGTAACAGCCTGCCAAGTAGCAGGTAAACAGGTATAAAAGCTGTAAATTCAGCCTAGCACACTTATCAAATTGTTGTTACCTTGAACCTTTTGGAGTCCCTATTCAAGAGCCAAAAATTACTGTTGTGGGTTGACCAGCCAGCAACCACACAGATGCTTCCCTAGCAGCACAGTGGAGAAAATAGGGAAAGCAAAAGCAAGAGAACTCATGAGTTGAGACAAAGGCAGCTTAATAGTGAAGGAAAGGGAAAAAACCCTTAAGTGATGCAAACGCAATCACTCACCATCTTCCAAAAGAAGACCGATGCCCAGCCAGTCTCCGAGCAATGGCTGCCTTGGAAGATGAACACTCCCTGTTTTGTTGTTTTTTTTTATGAGCATGATGTTAATACGGTATGGAACATCTCTTTGGCCAGTTGGGGTCAGCTGTCCCAGCTGTGTCTTCTCCCAGCCTCTTGCCCACCCCCAGCCGACTCTCAGGGGCTGGCAGTGAGGAGCAGAGTGAGAAACAGAGGAGGCCTTGATGCTGTGCAAGCACTGCTTGACAGTAACCAAAACACCGGTGTGTTATCAAGGCTGGTTTAGTCACATATCCAAAACATAGCAGCACCATAGGGGTTAATGTGAAGAAAGTTAACTCCATTCCAGCTGGACCCAGTAAAAAAGGGAAGGTGAAGACTGTAGCTCGTTATTCTAAGTTTTCACTAAGTCCTTTGCTTTCAAGGTTACAGAAAAATTTCTAAATGCTCCACCTTCCATTGTGAATTTGTTTTACACAGCCAGACGAGTGATTTTGCATGTGGGTTATTAAAATTTTTCAAAGTACTGCTGGTAGGATCCAACATAGTACCAACTATTCAGTATCCTGCAGGTTAAAAACACTTTTTAAAAGAATGAACAAATAATTACCTATCCTTACTTAATTATTACGTAGTGTTACCTTTGTTGCACAGATCGTGGAAAATCCAGACAGATGGAGAGATCACTGCAGACTGGTGCTTTAGGGCCAGATTCACAAAGGAACTATAGCATGATGCCAAGCACTGAAATGTGTAAATTTTGGGCATGTGGCTTCTGGAGTGGAATTTGCAGCCCCCAGCTAGGGCTCGAGCTTCTTCATGTGATGCGTGAGGAGCCATAGGTGCATATATCCAAACAGGAACTGCAGTAGCCAGAACACTGGACATGGAGAGCTCTGAAAGCAGCAAGCGAGGAATGCTGGAGAAGTGATGTCTGAAATTAGGCCTATGCCTCACACCTCACTCTTCTGCTTTCTTTGAAATCTCCACAGTCGAATACACAACCCCTCTTAGACTTGAAGAGCCTCCTGGGTTGGAAATCTCCACTTCCCAGTGAACTGCACTCTAATTTTAACCTCACAAAGCTGGAAGTTAGCACTTAGAAGCAGTGACAGTTTTATATGCAGAAATCTGATGTGAGATCGCCTGAAATTTAGGCCAACCAAAATTAAAAGGAAATCTGTTTCCAGGTGGGAGTTTGAGCTGAAGGGAAAATATTTACATAACAGGCTGACTCTTTTTTTTTGTTGTTACTGGTTTGGTTTTTTTTTTTTTTCTGGAAGCTGCTCTGATTGTTTAGAGTTTTAGGGTAAGCCCTGATAGAGTGCGTAGTGGGCACAGCAGTAGAGACAGAGATATTTGATATTTATTGTCCCTCCTTGAAATTTAATATATGGATATCAACTCCACCAACAGTGAAGGCCTATAGAAAGAAAGAAAGAAAGAAAGAAAGAAAATAGGCTGCTGAAAGAGATGGATTGTTGTCGAGAAACTGTTCAGTGCACAGGCGATTACTGTGGCACTGATTTCTTTGCACTGTTAAGTATCAGTCTCTTCTGTTTGGTTTTTTTTTTAAAGACCCTGGAAAGATTCACTCACATTTCTTTTTCTTCTTTTTTTTTTTATGTATCGAAGGACAAATCGGTGACTACTCACTGATAGGAGAAAGAAGAGGAAAGAGGGTTTAAGAAAACTGGCAAGAGGCCACCTCAGACTTTCCGCCTTAGCCTGTCATTGGGGAGTTTGTCGTTATTCTTGAGCCTACAGATACAGAGAGCTTGAACTCTGTCTCTAGATCCTCAAGCAACGTGGCAGAATTCACCTTAGCACACCTGCTGTAGTGTGTTTACTTCATGAGCTAGGGCAGTTGTGAGGCTAATTTGGTATTCAGCAAGTCTACATTTGGTTCCCTGCACCCTTGGAGGTGTCATACCTGGCTCACTTAGCATCATGGTGGTCCAGTTCTCTCTTTAGTTGAGCGATAATCTCACTGGATAAAAGTTGGTGTGAATTGCTCAGAGATTGTATAACAGCTGTTAGTGATTGATGATGATGAAACTTTCTTGATTAATTATTTTTTCCATCAGAGGTACAGTTTCGTGTATGGCCAGTTTAAGCTGTTTGTTTGAAATCGTTCTTAACTACCTTTTGCAGTTGCACTGGAGTAGTGGCTCACAGATGTCCACAGAACCTAGGCCAAGTGTGAGTGGCTTGGGGCCAGTGACATAGCACTGTTTATCGTCCTGATAAACCCTTTTCTCAAGCAAGGAATATAGAAGGTGAAGCTGGCATTGGAAAGCACCCCCTGCCCGTATATCTTCTGGATGTTGGCAAGGTCTGTATGGTTTAACTTAAGGCTATGCCTGTGCTTTTACTGTCCACTTCTCCACTGCTTTTCTGTGTCTCAAAGCAAAAAGCTTTAGTTCTGTGTGGTATGTACTTAATAAAAGGAAGCACAGTACCAGAGGCAAAGTGTAGAGTAGCCAGCCTGGACAGTGTTAGAGCTTAAAAACAGAAACTCCAGAACTCAGTAAAAATAAAATAGTCCAAGAATTTTTTCTTGCCCAGAGCAGTTAGAATTGATATCAGTAGTGTCTTAGTGCTTCTGTTTACCCTGTAGTATATTTCTGTTGAGGACCGCAGTTTTTATATGGACTCTTTCCTCCCTGATTTCTAAACTTCATGAATAGCTGTTTCAAGGTGAAGTATCTGGTAATTTCTTGTAAACCATCCCACCACATAAAGATGATAGCTGTCAAGATTTGATACATCTCTGGAGATAACTTTCTCTGTTTCAGACACTCTCTTTCCTAAACATAATGTTATAGAGTGTTTATGTATTTTAAAGCATTTAAAGATGACCAGTGTAAATTAGAATTGTCACCTTTAGAGGAGATAGTAGAAAAAACTGCTTTTTTTTTCTTTTAGATTTTTATATTTATTACAGTGATGTTCTGCAGAACATATGAATAGTCATTAAGTGTGATACAAACTACTAACAATTTTGTTTGAATTCCTAGTTCTCCTTTGCATGGAATGAAAACTTCCTATTATGCCATACTTTCTTGAAGAGAAGGGGCTTGTTCTTGAAGGCATCATGACTACTTTGGTAGTCTTTTGTAAAGTCTTTTATAAAGGGCCTGGTCTATTAAAATATACTAAGGAAAGAATAAGAAAGCTTACTAGGTGACAGGAATAGCTTGAGGGCACGCAGGATATGGATGCAGGATGAAATAAGAAATGCAGTGCACCATTGTTCCGCTTGTGGTTGTGCTAATATGATTATGTTCTAAGACACACTTTGAAGATATAGCAAAGTTATAATCCATTTATAAATAAAAATGCTGTTAATACATTGCAGAGCAATTTTTTCTTTCTTCAGTAGACTCACATTTTTGTTCTTCTCTGAAGGAACCACAGAAAACAAAGGAAAGGTGATGATTCTACCAGTGTCCAGTTCCTAAAATAAACAAATGGAAGGGGTAAATCCGTATTTCATTTAGTGCTCTGAGATGTCACTGAGTATCGATATGAGTAAAATGTTCTCAAAGGAAAACAACCAACATGTGGTTGTCATGTCCCTTGTAAAGTTACAGCTACCTTTGAACACGTGCAAGTGAAAACATGTGCCTGTAGAGCTTCTGTGCAGCACAGTCAATGTGTGTCTCTCAGCCATGATTTCATGTCAAAGGATGACTACTGCAGTGAACTCCCTGACGTTTCTGTCCCTCCCTCTCTCAAACACCTGCCGTGTTCTGAGTGATAAAGTTCTTATCCAAACAGCTTGCCAAATAATGTGAGGAGCTGGAAGGTGCACACGAGGGGGAGGTGCCACCTGTTATCATCCACAGCACTTACTGATTCTACCACTGACTACCCCTGTATATTCCCCTGCCCCAGATGGGCACTGTGACAATTTGGGGTCCTCAGTGCTTGGATGGAAGAAGCCCCCTCTGCGCTTGGACTCCCTGTCCTAGAGGTGAGGGATATCGGTTCTTAGATAGTCGGTGTCTGTGTACCCTGTCACAGTTGCTGAATGAATGACAAACATCACATCAGCCCCAGTTTGTCCTGTACTGTCCAAACTATAGAGCTGTAGCTGACATCTGCTCCCTTTTATTAAAGCCTTTGTTTTTGGAAGCCTGCAACAAGAGATTAGTGAAATAAACATCTGGCCCTTAGGAGAGGAGTAACAGGTTGCTTTGTAGAGTCAATTGTCTAAGCTTTTCAAAAATCCTGCCCAGAGATCGTATCAGAAGGTTAGCTAATTGAAAACTGTCATGTTTAGACTCCTGTGCTGTGCAGACAAGATCTTATTTTCGTGCGTTTATGTAATATTAAAAAAAAACCTCACACATGCACGCACACTTGTTCTCCAAGGAGAGCTGTGCTGAGTAAGAGCTTTCCAATGTAATCCTAATCAGATCAGTAAATGAGTGTCATCTGCCCTAGAGAACTGGACTGCCTTTTTCGGGAAGGATGCTCACGGTTCATTCGCTATGGCGTACAGTGTTAACTCAGCCAGCAGCAGGGTGCTGATCTAATGCATTTAAGTTACGAGTTTCCCAGTGTTACTTGTAAGAGCAATTACCTTCCCCCTTTTATAAGAATTGAGAGATCATGATCACGTATTTAAAAATTGTTGCCAAAGAGAAGCAAATTCAAACAGCATGCCGATAGACTTATCTTTAAGTGCTCTCCAATAATTAGTGCATTTAAAAAAAATCTGTATAAAAAGCAGTGCAAACAACATTTGGGCAGGTTCTTTGTTTTTCTGCTTCTTGATGTGGTAAGCAATAAGGATTTGTCTGAGATGTCTAACAAGTTCACTCTTGTTGCAAGCTAAAAGCAAATAGCAACAAAGCCAACTTGCTATTTTGAAGAAACTTACTGGGAAGAATTTTATTCACAGTTATTGTCTTTGAAACTTCATTAGATACAAAGTTGTCCTAATTGTAAATGAAATCTACTTTGTATTAATGTTTTACTTTGACCCAATGCCATCACACTTGTGTTGTGTTCCTTGAAGCACAATAATTATTTATGCTGAATAATTATTTATGCTGGTCTGCAGTACTGCCAATTTTAAATTTGGTGTGCAGTAAATAGTTTCTCCCAGCAGTGACAGTGTTTATTTAAACAAGCCTCAGTGTACCTGCTTAACAAAATGCTGAGCCAAATTAATTATGGCAGTGTCTATAATCACATCACTACGGTGATGTGGTTTCCCAGCACCAGGAATACAACACACTTAAAGCCTCCACATCACAGTTGGGATACTGCTACTCCTGTAGCCAAGTTGAGCTTTGTGAACTTGGCAGTTGCTGATGAGAGAACGGATTTCTAAGGAGGAGGGAATTCTCAAGGACCAACAGTTTTCCTACTGAAGAAAATTGGCATAAACCCCACATGATGATAATAAGGATGATAATTTAAAGCAATACAGTCAAAATTCTATTTGTGCACATAGTTGCCTTTTGAAATGGGGCAGTGGGTGGCAGTTTGCCATGCTAGTATGTTTTTAGATTAACAGCTGCTTTCCGAATGCCTCCAGGGCATCAGTGGGAGCCACTTCCTTGCAGAGGGGCAAGACAGTGCTGCTCAGCCGATCCCAGCAAAGCCACAGCGCCCGCTGGCATGGTAGAGCTGCTTGGCACAGTGGCGAGGCGGTTGTAGCAACTTGCTACCAGCGGTGAAGCCTGGTGTGGAAACAGGGAACCACTGCCTTGCCAAAACCAAAGCACGGTGGTATCCTTCCTCTGTGGGAGGCAGAGTGTCCCACAGAGTTTACCCAAGTGGAACGCGCTGGCTCGCAAGTGAGTTGGGCCCTTGCCTGTGTATGAAGCTCTCGGCTTCCACTGAGCTTGGCACCATTTTCCTTCTTCAGTCTCTGCATCTGCTGCTGGTAGCAGTGGGATGTTCTTTATGTGAGACCAGAATTTTTGTGTCCACACCCATTGATGTAGTGTCTTTACATGTGGCCCAAATCTGCACAGACTTGCTCTCCGTGTAAAGGTAAAGTCAAAGGTGAGATGGTTTTGGAACATCTGTTATCTCGTCTGTATTACAGGGAAAGCCAGGGGTGTCTGCTTTGAACTCCTACCACATGCTAAAGTGAGTCCTTGAGATCATATTCTTTGAGATCATGTTTCTCAAAAATCTCTTAAGAAACTGCCATACTAAAGAATTTCTCTCAACATTTATAGGACTCATGCATTTTTATAATGTTTTCTTCACATTTGAATATTTTGGGATCATATGTTTTCACTGCAGAGATTAGTAGGAAAATTCTCCTATTTAAGATTTTGTCTAAAAGCGTGATGTTTCTACCCCATCTCCCATGAAAGTAAGAAAGTGTCAATAGCATTTTAATATGTTTTGCAATGCAGATATTTCAAAACATCAGGGAAGTTGCTTCTGGTGGATAATCTCTTGCGGTTATTAAATATTCTGCTCCTTTTAAAATGAATCAATCCACTGGGCTTTGTGCTCTTTCAAACATTCTCTTACTTAGTTTAGCTCATTGTTTAACCTTCACAATTTTTTTTCAGTAAGTGAATCCAGGTTTGGTCATCTGTAAAAATGTGGAAAAAACATACTAAATCAGGCGTGGGTACTGCTGGAAGTAAAAATTGATAACTAGCACTAGCAGAAAGCTTTTTGTGATTAAGTCCTAAATTACTTTACAGAGGTTAAAGTAAACAGATGTTCACAGATAATGATGGATTTGCTGAGTCACAAAGTAATTGTCAGAGCCAGGAATGCAGCCTTATTTCTTATGACACTATTTTCAGGCAGTGAATCCTTCCCTACTCTGTTTTTCTTTCCATTTTTTTTAACAAAGAGTGAAAAAACTATGGTCTTAGAGGAGCGATGGTTTTAGAAGTACACTTCAGGAGAACCCCAGAACTTGAAAATGGTGCTGGAAGATGATGACTCACCCACTCAAACAGAGAGCCTTCTCTTGGACAAACTGTTGAGACAAACAGGTGTCTGGAGGTTCATGAAAACTGCCGGTGTGCTTAGGAGGAAAGGATGCTCCTGTTGAGGAGTGAAAACGATGTCTATCTTGAGCCGTACTGCTGCAGAAACACTCGCAATAGCTGCCTGTCTGCAGGTTGGCTGCTTATAGTTTACAGGGCTGTAATGAGCATCTTAAGGCAATTTAAACTGTTCTGATATTAAAGAGATGCCCTTGTTCTTCTTGCTGTGGGCTATATTCATCCACTGCTCCCCCACCGTCAGCTCTACAGATTGTGTGACGCACTGGTAGGTGAACTCAGTGGAGAACATTAAGGTTATTTCTCAGGTCAGGTGCTGTCTTCACATGTGGTTGCTTGTATTGCTCCTGTCGCTCCTGGCTCTTCATCTGCTTTAGCAGAATCAGATTGGACCTTTTTCAAGCTTAACAGTGTCCATGAAGTTTTTCAAGTGAAAGGCTTAATCAAACATACTTCTGCAGAGCTTCAGTATTACTTATTACTCCTCTAGGTATTCAGTGATTACATTGTCCTCTTTTTGTCCATGGCACTGTTGAGGTTGCTTTCAGTACTGTTTCAGCTCATGCCATGGCCTAGTTGTGAGATTTGTCTATTTTACTTGGATTTATTTTCTGGCTCTTAGTCATGAATTTACATTAAATCAGAAATTAGCACCAATTCATCACCTTTAATGGTTTTTTAGTTGATGTAAATGTGTCTATTTCCTCTATTTAATTATATGTTTAATTTCAAGGTTAGGTAGAGGAGACCATAGCTATAACTAAGTGAGGAAACTTAAAACTGTGTCTAATATCTTCGTATGTTAGCATTTTAAAAAGTAATGGTAATAGTTTTGTCCTCATAATGATAAGCAGCATCTGTCTGCAAAGTCTGCTTTCCAGTCTGTGATCATGATCATTGTGGGAGATTCTACCTTCTTTTGCTCCAAAACTGCTTTTATTTTTTGTTGAATTGTTTAATTCTTCTGGCAGTGAAAGCAAATAAACTTGACTCTTCCCATAGAGTGAAGTGAGTAGACGGTGTTCGTTGGAAATCAGGTATTGCACATAGGGAAAACCATGGAACTGAAGACTAGATAGAAGAAATGCGCGCACTCTCGCAATCTTGTTTTTGGCACTGGTGAGGCCACATGTCAAATACTCTGTTCAGTTTTGGGCCCCTCAGTAAAAGAAGGACATTGAGTTGCTGGAGCACGTCCAGAGAAGGGCAATGAACCTGATGAAGGGTCTAGAGCACAAGTCTTATGGGGGAGTGACTGTGGGAAGTGAGGTTATTTAGTCTGGAGAAAAGGAGGCTCTGGGGAGACCTCTTCTCCCGAGTAACAGGTGATAGGACATGAGGGAATGGCCTCAAATTATGTTGGGAGACATTTAGATTGGATATGAGGAAAAAATTATTCACTGAAAGGGTTGTCAAGCACTGGAACAGGCTGCTGAGGGAAGTGGTTGAGTCACCATCCCTGGAGGTATTTAAAAGATGTGTAGATGTGGTTCTTGGGGACATAGTTTAGTGGTGGGCTTGGCAGTGCTAGGTTAATGGTTGAATTCGAGGATCTTAAGGGTCTTTTCCAACCTGAATAATTCTATGATTCTATATATATATGTGTGTGAAAGCTGAAAGGATGAGTAGAAGTGAAGCTTTGTCCTGGAATACTGACTTATTGCTCAAGTCTATAGCACAACAATATAGTCATCTTTTAAGACGGTGACGAAAAAAAGCCATCTTAAGAAGAAGGTTTACTCCTTTTATGTATGTCAGCTAATATGTCTGAGGCCTGATGACCGTCATACATTCCTGGTGACCTCTCTGTATCTTTCAGGGCAGATCCTTTTAGTATAGAGGATTAGGCTGGGAATCCGCCTCGGTGCAGCTATGTTTTTTTTTTTTTTTTTT
>WHYT01014493.1:136880-197820 GCA_009806455.1 Tetrax tetrax | reverse complement strand
TTTTTTTTTTTTTTTTTTTTTTTTTGGTTTTTAAGGAATGTGAGTTCCTGCTTTGCCTATCCACTTTGCCAATCCATAGAAGGTATTTAAGTATGCTATACAGTGTCTGACCAAAGGTACAGGTTTGCATCATTGCAGTCTTCCCTTGATTCTCACTCTAGTATGTGATTTTTAATACCATATCATTCCTGTCTAAAACTTGCCCATTATCTCCAGTGTGGACACCACTATGAAAATTCTACCTATGTGTGTCGTCTTCTGTGCACTGGAGAGAGGTTCTGTGTCACCTGCTGCTACGGGGTGAGTAAAAGAGATATAGGTTGGGAAGGCAAGCCTGAAACACTTGAAATGAAGATCACTTCAGGATCAGTAGAACCTCTCTGAAGTCACTGGAGCTGTAGCAGCTCAGCTGTTGTGTCGAGGTGGGTAGATGTGCAAAATCTGGGTGCAGCCAGATTTTCTTACAGGGGTGGGCAGAAACTTCTTGGTTTCCAGAGAGGAAGATGAAGAGACGTTCTATATCACTTTGCTCTTGTAGCATCACTGCCTACACTTCATGTGTAAACTGGTGATGGTGTGATTCCTTCTGCATGGCTGCCAGAGAATAGACCAAGGGCATTCAACGGGCAGAGGTCGCAGAGTGCGGGATGCTTTGCCCCTAGCTGTCATCCTCCTACAGGTCCCCAGCTCTGTGTGTGCTCCCTGTGCTAGGGGAGCATCAGTGGATGAAAATGCTTAAAAGTCATCTCTGTGTTTGCACACCTGCGTGTGTCCGTCAATCTGTTTACATCTCCTTGTTCCTACACCAGAGCAGTCCATCTGGGCTGTGAGAAGGTTCTCCTGAACTGTCACGTTCACTTGATTTGCTTTTTAGGTGCCAGAAGCACTTCCTATGTTCATTCCGTAGACTTCAACCGAGGTACCTTCACGCTCTCATCTGAAGTAACCTCCCTCAGGCTACACGGTGAGGCACAGTGCAAATGAATTACTTTGAAGGTGAGCATTGCACATAATTCAATCCCCTGATTAATTTGGGAACCATTAGAAAATTACAAAATTATGGAACTAGCACCCTAACCAAGATTGTGTTTAGAAAGCCAGAAAGAAATTGTTAGGTTCTGACACAGAAAAAGGGAGATCCAAAGCAGAGTCCTTAAGAAATTTGTGCCAATCCCTAGCTGCCAAGTTGCTCCATCCAGTTTAGCTGTCCACAGTAGGTATATCTACTTTCAGGAGAGGCACCTCGCACTCTCCAGGGAAAGCACGCACTTCTGGCTGTGACTCAAGTGTGGACACTTTCACTCCAGGGCAGCATTCAGAAGTCAAACAATTTGTGTCTTAAAAATAATGCCACCTCTCCCTTCAAGAGGAGCTCAGCTGCAAAGCCAATGTAGGTAGGCATGGTGGGAGAAATTCCTTCCTTTTTGTCTGGGGAAGTAAGCAGACCCTGGGATCCCCATCCCTCTCCCTGCACTCCAGGATGGCCCCAGTGAGGTCACCCTGCAAGGGACCCATGAAGGCTGGGTGTCCCACCACCATCCTGCCATGCTGTGCCCTGTATTGGTTGACAATGGGGTTGAATTTTTCTTTAACTTCTCTTAATTTCACAGTTTTACATCCTTAATGGTGGGAGGAGGGAAGAATGTAGGTGTGAAGGGGCAGAAAGAACTGGACTCCCTTTCAGATACAGCTTTAATTAGACAAACAGTCTAATCTAACAGTCTTCCTTCTACGAGACTTTTATAAGCACCACTGGAATAATTTCCCTTCAACGTGTTTTCTTCTCTGGATTTCACAGCTTTAAATTCTTCCAGTTTTCCTCCTGGATTTGTTGGATATGCTTTTTCCTTTAGATGTCTTCTGTTAGTGGCATAAATTTCCGTTTAAGCCATGAGAGAGCTTTTAGGTCAGGACAGCTGTACAGCATTGCTGTGAAATACGCTCTTGAGTCATTAAGGCAAATTGCTGTAGCATCAGTACTGCTCCTGCCGGGCTATCGTGCTTAAGCCCTAAGTGGTCATTTCATGTTCTTTGGAGCATTCTCGCCCTGAGCAAAGTGGAGGTATCCATCAAACCCACTTACGCCTACAGAAACCTGCAGAGGTGATGACATTTCAGTGCAATAAAATTTCATGGTCTGTATTAACTAGTCAACCTGGAGGAGATCTCTTGGCTTACAGAGCCAAATCCTCTGCCATTTCTGTCGTCACAGTCTGTTTCATAAAACAACCAAACTCCAGCACAAAAGCAACAATCTGGGTCTAGGCTGATATGGTTTTTTTTCCTGTTTTTTTTTTTTTCTTTTTTTTTTTTTTGGCTCCACTATTCCCCCTTGGAAGGTCGTTTCAAAATCCCACTTCTCTTGCACCAAAACCCAAACTTTCTTCCAAATTCCAGCTGAAGGTTATTCGTGGCCAGCTTATCTCCATTGTCCTACTTGTCCTTTCATTTAAGTAAGTCTCCCTCGCAGCAGTTACCCGTCACAGGTTGTTACGTAGTGGTGTCCCCTACTGCCTCAGCTGCACTTTTGTCAGGTGGAAGAAGCAACTGAGCTGGTGCAGAGTCCAGTTCTGCTGCTGGTGCCACTGACGTCCAAGGACAACTGAGATCCCTGGGATGAGGCAATCTCCCCTATACAATAGCATAAAGTAACTCCATGAAGCAAGTCCAGAAAGAGCTCTTTAATTACTTCAACTAGCGGAATTAATAATTTAGAGGTGTAATGAAGACAGAGATGATCCTGATACTTGCTTTCAGCATCTTGATAGCAGTCTCGCCATTTAACAGTTTCTCATTTTAGCCCTGACTGAGCTATTGCTCCAATTTAGCATATTTCCTGGGCATACTGTGTGGGCAGATGAAAGAACTGCATTTGCTAAATATAGGAATTAAATATTCTCTTGAAAGACTTTAACCTTCGATTAATTCAAAGGTGTCAGAAAAATCCCATAGCAAGAGAGATGCTCCTTGAACTTACACTGGCTGCAGGAGTGAAATACAGATCTTGGAAAGACCGTGAGTAGCCAGCCATCTTTTAAAAATTTATTTCAGTTTAATATATAGACATAAATATTAAATAAGTTGTTAAGGTAGATCCCAATTCCCCATTGATTCGAACAAGGAACACGAACTCTCCATGGCAGACAGCAGTTACCCCTGTACGTGAGGGGCCTGAGACCTGTTGTGATTGTGACTTTATTTGTGTGTGCTGCGGTGAGTGGGACAAGGGCAATGGCTGCATTTCCCCAAGCACGTACACGATCTGTCTCCTGCCAAATGCTGCCTGGTTTTCCTGCACAGTGCTCAGGTTCTCCCCATTGCCACTCCTCTGCCGGCTCTTACTGCTGCCTCTGCTCCAACTCCTGGTGCAGTCCTGCTGCCTGGCTTTCCTGCACGTCAAGCCAAAATTACTGTTTGCGCCGCAAAAATCACACTTATGGTGTTTGCTCCAACCTGTTCCCTGCACACATCCCTCCACAGTCTCCCACAACTGAGTCCTCTCACCTAGCCGTACCATCCTAGCTGGACTTCCAGCACATTTATCAGTGTATTTTTCCAGTTGTCTCTCCTCTCTTTATAACTCATTGTGTTTTCAAACTCAACCTCTGTGCTGGTGGCCTCTTCCTTTTGCCACCCTCCCCAGCTTCACATCACTCTCCGTGCCTTGTGTCTCCAGCTGAGAGGTTATAAAGATACGTGAGATATTTTGGGATATTTGGTAAGGGGAAATGTAACAAATAATCAATTGCTGTTACAAAGCACTACCTGCCAGAAAACACCTCTCACTGTGTTAGCTGAAACCCCACGGAGCAGATGTACCACTGCCCCAAGGGGTGCTGTGGAGTTTATGCTCTCCAAACCCCAGTGGGACAGATGCTCTTATGGTTAATAATAAAAACAGGGTTGCATAAGTCCTAAAGCCACTGGGAATAAAACATGAAATGGTGACTAGTTCAGCAATTTTTCCCAGCTGAAGACTGGGGAGACTAAGAGAGTTTTTTTCACTGTAACTTTACAGGATCTTCTTTACCATTAAGACCTGCTCAATGTCCTCTCAGGGTTACATATGATCTAAACTGTAAATTAATCTGTCTTCAGGAATGGTGATGGTTGAAGCTAGAAGTACATTCCAGGTTTTCTTAGCTTCCTCTGTCCCAGCCAATTGTGCATCACAGTATCTGTTTCTTAGCAATATCTTCAACCGATAAGAAACAACAGTCATAGAATCATAGAATGATTTGGGTTGGAAGGGGCCTTAAAGGTTATCTGGGCAGGGACATCTTCCACTAGACCAGGTCATCCAAAGTCCCATCCAACCCAGCCTTGAACACTTCCAGGGATGGGGCAGTCCTTATAAAAAATCCTCTTATAGAGACTTAACACAGTAGGGGATCAATAAAGGCAGACTAAACGATGATTGCACCTTCTTGAAGATGTTTTTGACATCTTTGGGGAATAAAAAGAGGGGAGATGAAAAGAGGATGAAGTTAGAGAATGAGGTCTCTAGTGAATATGGTCTTCACATTAGAGATATTTGGAAAAAAAAGTTGTTCACTTCCTCTGTAGAACAAAATGATGGAAAACAAGTCCATGCAATAAATAAAAATATTGTTCATGTTGTCCTTAGAAGACAGAAGCCTCAAAGAGAGTAGGTACATTGACCACTTTTTGTGCACATTCACCACCTCATTTTTCACTGAGAAAGGCTTTGATGTAAAATTCTTTTACCAGCATTTTCATGAATAACAAGTTCACCCTCATGTAAATTAACACAGCAAGTTGTTGAGTAGCCTTTTGTTTCTCCTGAACCTCCTTATCTATCTATTGTGGAAGATCCTCCTGTAACACTATCAGCACACGCTGGCATGGTGTTCCCCATCCTGACGAGGGGACTGCAGCAATCCTTCTCCGCTCACCCCTGAGGAGAGTGTACTGCCTTTGGAGAGCACCCCTGTGTTAGCGTGGTGATGTGGATGGGCTGGTCCTACCAGCACAGCGCGTGAAACCATTGTTACCAACAATTGGTAACCCACAGGAGAAGTGGAGACTGACCTTTTAAAAAAAAAATCAGTCACAAGTTTGCATCTCAGCTTGGTTTGGAGGACCACCTCCTTTGGTGCTGCCACAAAGGGTCAGTTCCGAATCACAGAGAGAATGAAGCCAGGGAAGGGGGAGGAGGGAAGAGTCTGTCCCAGCCCTGATGGGGTGTGGATGGGAGTTAGGATGTGCTGGCTGTCACTGACATCTAGAGGACAGCACAGACAATATATATATATATGTGAAGTGTATATATTGTAAAGTAACCAAGCTTGGGGCATAGTGCGTCTTCCTTTGCCCCGGTACTGCTCACGGGCACAGCAGTGCTCACAGCTGAAACTCGCTGGGTTTTCGAACTGGTGCTTGGGCTGTCCGTAAGCATTTTACCCAGTTTGGACACTGACGTTGCGTTTTCGTTGTTGGTGAGGCAGCAGCACTGAAGTCTGCTGTGAGGGCTTTCTCATCTTCTTTTCCCCAGAAAACACACAGAATTTGAGACTGACCCCACCAACCAGCACTGATGGATGTTTCCTAACAGGGAACACACCAGCAGCTCAGCAAGCTGCCCTCTCCCACCACTGACTGTGCAACCCATGGGCTTTACCCAACCAGCTGAAGGAGGCCGGGCGCCAGCAGAGCCCCTGTGGCTCCGGCGCGGGGGTCCATGGCATCCTGCTTGGCACCCTGCGCCAAGGAAGGTTTCAGCAGGAGGCTGCAGGGTGCTGCCGAATGCTGGGCGGTTCAAGTCACGCTGCAAGGTGCAACTGCTGCCCTGCTGCACCAGGTTTGGGGGCTGGATGGGGTCCCTCTGGTTGGAGGAACAGCCAGGAACGTTACGAGATCCTGTTGTTATCCATTTGTAGTAGGTGTATTTTACACCTGCCTATAAAGATGTTGTTCAAGTCTCTGTTAATGCAAGGTAAGCCAGCTTTTTAAATTAAAGAAAGTAAGTAGGGAGGCTCCTGGGAAATCGGTTTTAATTCCAGAGACATATTTTCACAGTAGGCTCCTCTTCCTGGCACAGCTAAAGAGGATGAAGATGAAAGC
Organism: Tetrax tetrax; assembly: GCA_009806455.1. NCBI lineage: Eukaryota > Metazoa > Chordata > Aves > Otidiformes > Otididae > Tetrax > Tetrax tetrax. The sequence continues at coordinate 191,736 of WHYT01014493.1, read as the reverse complement.
TATTGCAGACAGGCCACCTCCAAGCTTTTGCAGATGTAGAAAACAACTGAAGAGGCTTGAATAGAGCTTCTTACCATTTCCAGGAAGCTTTAGTGGGATTATTTTTAACTGTTTGCAGATCTTTGGGCTGGGATGGTTTCTTTTGTCCCAGGAGGCGATCAGTAATCGCTTCAAGCCAAGGAGCTGCTTCTTCCACTCAGGGTGGCCAACCATGTGCGTGGCAGCTCATCACCCTGCTTACACCGTGCCAAACTGGCACTCAGTGGGGCAATTTCGCAGAATCAGCAGCTTACCCCACGCCCCTTTCCAGCACTGGGGAAGAGGCTGTCCTCATAAAAAGAGCATGAGCAGAATAGTAAAAGGATGAGTAAACTGTTTTGCACAAAGCTAATAATTTTTTTTTTTTCAGAGGAATTTTAATTCAGCGCTACATTTAATTAGCTTTTCCCATGCTTTCAGCTTTGCCCTCTGGATTTACAGGACTGAGGTCAGCGAGGACAAGGTGATGCAGTAGGTGTAACCTGTGCTGCGGCTTCCTGGCAGCTCTGCACGTCGGCTGAGCGGCACTCGCATCAACCACCCCCATCGCTGCCTACTTTGCAGCTGGGAAGGCTCCTACCTGTTTGCTTTTGCAGGCAGTGGACCCCAGTGGTTGACATTTCCAGGGACTTATTTTATTTCATTGGAGTGATGAATCATAGAATCATTAGGGTTGGAAGGGACCTTTAAAGGTCATCTAGTCCAACCCCCATGCAACAAGCAGGGACATCTCCAAACACATCAGGTTGCTCAGAGCCCTGTCCAATCTGGCCTTGAATTTTTCCAGGAATGGGGCATGTACCACCTCTCTGGGCAACCTGTGCCAGTGTTTCACCACCCTCACAGTAAAAAAAAAAATTTCCTAATGTCTAATCTGAATCTACCTCCCTCTATTTTAAAACCACTACCCCATAAACACCATGTTTCCAGAAACTAAGTGGGAAAGGCAATTAAAGAGAGAGAGAGGTCGTCAGTGAGCATGATCCTCACACCACACCAGCAACAGTGGACAAGCACAACTGACAAAAAAGGGGGGAAAACTTCATCTGCAATGAAAGTGTGTTGTGTGTGCAAAATAAATTCGGCAGTGGACATCTAAACATCACATCCAGTGATGTTTCAGCAGAGCTGGATGACACAGGGATTGACTGCTTCATAAAGCTTTAAGATTGTAAAATTCTTCCAGTTGTGCCCCGAGACAAAACTCCCAACTCTTTAGCAGTTTCACTTTACAGACAAGCCGGTAATGGCTATCCTTAGCCGAAGGGAAATTTTGGCAGTGGATGGAAAGAGAAAGGTTACTTTAGTCCTCCTGCCCACTTCCCCAAATGTGGGGCTGTCAGGTATGGTTTCAGCATGGACCTTGGTGAAGGAGATGTAGAGAGAAGGCAGAAATGCCCCCTTCTCAGGGGACAACACTCCCCTGGCACTGGGGCCACCTCTTCAGAGTGCTCCTGCATGAGGACAATGACTTTGGGGGCCATTTTACACCACCTGAGACACCCGGTGCAGAGGACGGCGCCTGTGGAAGACTGATTGAGGTGAGTCCGGGGGGCTTGGCTCAATGCCATGCAGGGATGCCCCAGCGCTTAAGCCGGTTGCTAAAGGAAATCAATTTTAAAAGCAGATGGTTTAAGCAGAGCGGCAGGCTCCCTCGTTGCAATGCTGCATCTCTAGATATTCTTACTGTTTTATTAACAAGTCTCTTGTACTTATTTCTTTCTCATTACTTGACAGATGCTTTAATCAGGGTTATATAAAGCCCTGTTTTCATCCCTACTTTGCCTAGAAATAGATTAAAGAAAAGCTGAAATATAGCTTAATAAATACATGCAGAGTGAAATACTTACCACATGCATTTTTAAAATAAAAAATCAATTTTTAAACCAGTTTTACAAGAGTTGATGCTGCACAGCAGTATCTACCTACCTAGGAGTGATTTCTCCAGGGAAGCAGCTGTTTCACTGAGGCTGACAGGAGCTTTGCGGTGCTGGGGAAGAGCCGGAGCAAAATGCTTCTCCTTGCACAGGCACACAGAAATAGGGGGGAAAAAAAAAAACAAAAAACCACACGCTTTGAGAATTTCAGTGCTTCTGTTGTCAGACAGCAAATTAGGCTTAGGTTAGACTGAATCCCTTTAAAATGTGCTGCTTCTGGTAGGTGCTTTTCTGAGCAGTCTGATGAAAATTATATAGAGTGATTCAAGTTCAGCAAAATTTGTGGGGTAAAGTTAGCCCTTCTTCTAATCCTAGCTGGATTCAAAGAAGCACTTACAGAAAGCAGAAGCTTGCTGGCAATGATGTCCCTGCGTGCTCGCTTGGCTGGACAGTCAAAGTGACCAACAGATGTTACAGGTACATTTTCTTTCTTACAACTCAAGCCACCTAAACTATAAGTTCTGTTAAAGCAAACTGGTCATAGCAGCTGCAAGACATAAGTGGCGCCATTTAAAATTGTTTAAATATTATTTACAGCCCTTCAACATTAACAATGTCATCAAGATCATAGCAACTCCATAAATACCTTTTCAACCCTGTTACCTCATCAGTTGTCTTTATCGCTGAATAAATACGTCATCGTTCTGTTGATGTTAATTACAGCCCAACAACCGAATCCATCCTTTGGCTTTGTGTTTTTTTTTATCCAGTTTAGAAAACTTACAAAAAAAAAAAGAAAAGGGATGAAATTTAGCTCCATTTAAGACATCTAAATGCATGTTCTTATGTAAGCAAGGTATCAAAGTTTCCATTACTGCAAATGGACATCTAGGGAAGGCTCAGTTCAGCTGCCTGAATGCAGGCTTTTGCATACATAAGCCTCGACCCAAATCCTTTCTTCTGTGGAGAAGATAACTCATGTGCATGTTTTATCCCATGCCCATCTCCAATGCATCAACTGCCACAGCTCCCAGGGATGCATTTTCTTCCCGCTTGTTCTACTATGATGCCCAAACTTTAATATAGTCACTGTGAGGCAAGATTTTGGGGATGAAGGGAAATGAGAGGAACTCTACTTGAGGTCATTTAGCAGCAGTTATCTTTTAGAGAAAAAATGGCATAAAATGAAAGGCAAATCAAAGACAAATTTGGTCTTACAAGAATTTTGAGTCTCAGCTTTGCTCAAGATTTTCTCCAAACTTGCATGTTTACATTACATTGATCACAAGAAATAGTTATCATAGAACTCTTCTATGTAAGTTCAGAAAATATTCAGTATTTGTTTTAACTGGCATACCTATATCTCAAAGATGGTTCATAAATATGTGCTGTGTATCATTTTCTTCTTCAAATAAACATCTGTAAAAAACAAAGGTGGTCTGAGGAAGCGTATTTGGCAGCAAAGTCCACTGTTGCCAGACACAGAAGTATCTCCCCATAGCACCTGGAATCACAGATCCTCACCACGCAGTGAACGAGACCAACTTTCATCTCCTAACATTTTAACACCAGAACAGGCAATGCATCACCATGTGCAAAACACAGGTCATGGCATCATCTGTGGGCAACAGAGGTCCCACCTTCTGAGTCCTAAAAAAACACATCATGAGCACGCTTCCCTTTGCAAAGGGCTGGGTTTCTTTTTTGACTGAAAATACACTTTTTGCTAATAAGGCAGGGTTGTGCCTGGTTTTGCAAAACAAAAAAGAGCCGAACATCCTTTAACTGTTCTTGAGGGAAAGACCACAGAGCCAGGGAACAGGATGATGTCAATGTTCACTAAGAAGCTGCTTTTAATGAACATCATTTAATGAACAGCAAGCAGTATATGTTAGAGAGACTGTGTAGTTTAACTAAAAGAGGCCATAACCCTCTGGAGTTTACAAGTGCTTTGTATGAACCAGAATGATTTGGCTGACATCTGCCTTTACAGAAGATTTCCCATAGCATCCAGCTATTCCAGTTTATTCATAATTAAACAACATCAGAGACATCTGCTTTAGAAGTGGAAGGAAACCTTCCAAAGCGGCTACAGCGGTGTGGTCTTTATTTTACTTTTCAAAGCAATGGGACCATCTTCTTTTCAAAATGACCTTTAATTAATCTCATTCTTCTAACTACCTCTATAAATACTACTGTTGTCAATGGCTTGTTACCACAGTAAATTACTGAACTAGAAACAATACAGAATGACCTTCTCTTTGAGGAGATTACTGGGGATGCAGCAGCAGCAGCAGCAGGAAGGAGCAGGAGAGGCACAGTGCTTAGCAGAAATAACACTGACATGAGCAGTGATAATCTTTAAAAATGTTTCCTATGAAATTGAGATCAGGTAAGAACATAAGCAAGTCTTTATTGACACAAGATCATGGGAAAAAAAGAATTTATATGAACAACACTCGCAAACCTCAACTGGCTTTTCATCTGGTTTAGCTGTTGGGAAGAAGGATCAAGCAATGGAGCAAGCAACTCCTTTCCCACTGGCCAACTCCCTTCATAAAGTGTTTTATGAATGATGATACACAGAAATAAAGTCTTGTTCATTTGGGAGGTGAAATACCACTGCCTGTTTTTTGTTCAGTGCACTTTTGTTTCAAAGGAAGCCCCACTTTCTCCTGTATTTTCCTCTACCCTTTCATCAGCTGTCCTGGTCATAACACCTTATTTTCAGCTTCACATAATTCTTTATCTTGAATTCACAGTCAGTGGCATTACCCCTCTGAGAAGGTAGCTGGCTGGCTGCAAGGACAAAGAGAGGTCACCTAAAGCTTGTGCTCCTACTAAAATTACTACAATAAGTGATTTATCACCTCTGAGGAAAAAATATATGAAAAAATAGAAAGTATCTTTCTCAGATACTTATAAAGGAAAATTGCATCAGTCCCATCAGACGCCAAGTAATGCAGAAAAATATTTTGTTTTTTCACTCCTCTTTTTAGCCAAACCCAGGCTTGGCCACTTCTCATCAAAGGTGTATCCTCCACAAAAAAAAAAAAGTGTTTGCTCCCTGAAATGAAGCAGCAGCTCACACATCTCCTCAAGCACAAACCTCAGAGGAAAGGACCCCCCTCCAGCAGTGACAGATCCAGGCAGACCTGAGTCCCAGAGACATTTTGTATAGCTCTCAGTCAATACAAGGTTGCATCTGCCTCGTTGCCCTACAGTGCCTGGACCAATGCTGGGTGTTCCTCCAACACTGGGAAAGCCTCGCTGTAGGGCACGAAGTTGCAGAGGATCTGGGCAGCGTTGAGATGGTGCTTCTGTGGGACGTGGGATGGTGTCCCAGGAACACATCCAGGCCAACAATTTGTGACTGAGCAGCAAAGGGAGAGCAGGGTGCACTGTAAGCACAAAAACAGAGTGAGAAAGATGAGCTTTGACACCTGGCTGGTGCTTGAACTTACCTGGAGCTGAGTAGAGGAGTCAAGACACAAACAGGATGGTGTGTCTTGGAAAGCATGTAAGGTAAGAAAACCAAACCAGTATGAACCAGATAGTTTAAAAGGAGTTGGAGGCTCTTTTGGGGAATGGAGCTGTACCTAGGAAACCGTGTCATTAATGCCGTGTAATGCTGAGATTGCATATGTAATGGCAGGAGAAATACCAAATTTGGAAATGGATGTAGCGCAACAGGGATAACAGGATGATTTATCTGGGAGGAGACCGGGTGGAGAAAGGGAGGGAAAGGTGATGAAAAGGAGAGCAGAAATTGAAAAAAACTGAGAGCAAGGCATGAAAACAACCAGTGAACAGCAGGAGGCAGACGCCTACAGGCAGTGCTAAAGCTGATGGGCACATCCCAAGCCAGGATACTGGAGGAAACCCCTTGGATAACTCACCAGAGTCTCCATCAGGTCTCTGTCCAAAAGACCTATGGGAGGGTAGAGCAAAGGGTGGAAATGCACCGTGGTAACACTTGGTGTGGAAGGGCACAGGGAGACGTGGTGGAGCTGGGACCCTTTGGAAATGACCAAGGTGTGATCTGCCAGAATGTTAGTTTCCCCTTCCAGCTTTCAGTCTCATAAACAGATAGATAAAACCACAGCCAATCGCTGGAAAAATCATAGTGATAACTCACGCTAAAAAAGAAATATAATTTTAAAATTAATATCACCTATTCTAAAAAAAAAATATATTTCGCAAGCTGTTTTGAGCATCATTCTTGTTGCTGAAAAAAAATGTTTGCATTCAACAGGCATTTCTTAATACCCACACGGTTAAGGTGAAATATTTGTCGACAGATACATAGTTAGCTTGGCTTTTCCTGTTTATGATAAGTGATGATGAAACATGTATGCATTTAGAAAGTGACACTGTAACGTTCATCATTTATGAGCTGGCTGATAAACTAACAATGTGGGAATGTTCCCTATTAACCATCTGTTCTGACAGATAATGGCTGAGCGGTGAGCATCATCTTACCAAGAACGCAACAGGCTCCGTGATATTGCACATTGACATGGGGCTGGGAGTGCAAAATACGGAAAAGGCTCTCATTGGGTTAAGCAATCAGAAACTCTCCAAGTGCACCAGTAATCTCCTTACTGGATTAAGCTGGTTGGGAAAGAGGCGGCTGAGATCCTGCTGACCTTGCCCAGGGAGTCATCTCAGTCCACACAGATTTTGGAGGGTCTCAGATTGTGCAAAGACGGTGTGCTGGCCCCGCTCAAAATTACTGCCACTGCATCAGGGATGTGTGGCTGTCTTGCCTGCATGAGCATGCGTGACGATGATGATAATCTGTTGCTAATTTGGTGAGTTTGGCAAAATAGGCAGAGGGCAAATAACGGTTGCAGGAAGAAAAGATGCATTTTCCAGCAGTACTAACAACACTGAATTCAAACAAAGAGCAGAATGGCTCTCATAGAATGCCATGAAGGCCAACTGACCACCTCTCTTTCCATTTGTGCTGTATTCCCACAGGGACCATCTGCATTTAACATTAACAGAATCTTCTACTTTTTCCCCAGTAATTCTGCATGATTTTCTATAATCATTTTGTATTATTAATATACTCTACATTGCATTTATTTTAAATTGGCAACATACTGTGGGCAAATATTTGTACGTGAGCATTTAAGATGACTCCTCACTCCTTTAGAAGGTCTTGCAGAAGCAGCAAGCTGTTACCATTTTAAAGGTTCCGTGTTCTGTTATCGTTCTTTATGCTTAACATAGTTTTTCTAGGATGAAAGGAAGGAACTAGAAGATAGTTGGAATTTCTTCCTTCATGTATACTTTATTTTTGTGTGAAGTTGGTAAAAATGGACTAAAATTTCTCTGCAGAAATATTTCCCAATTTAGACTCTTTTTCTTCCTGTCTTTGAAGTGTTTTTGTCCCCTTAAATAAATTTAAACATTCTTCCATCTGTATTTGTTATAATTCTCTGCGGGGAACACACATTACTACAGAGGTACGAATTTCACACTTGTGGGAGATCAGTGGAATGAGACTATTAGCTATGTCTGTTGCCCTGTGTTGCCCTGACTATGAGTGGATGATCACCACACTACTGTGGCTTTTCAAGGACCTTCTGGAGTTTGTTAACATCTCATAGTGTTTCATATAAGATGCATTTTCTTTCACTATGATGCTGGCTTGAGAAATTCCCACCCAAATGCCTTTGCCTGAGGCCACTTGTTCCCCTTCTTGGTTTCTTCATCCCCAGACACTGCAGTTTGTTGCCACTTCAGCAACATTGATGTTCCTCATCTTCCTGATCCCGTTTGCAGTGTGGACCTCAGTGAATTATGACAGAATGGGGGACAGAAAATTAACTGGAGAAAGGGAAGAGTGGCACAGACTTCTGGCTTGAGGAGTCAGAAGCTTTGCATGAAGCAAGTCTATCATGCAATTATGACTTTTGGGGATCACCTGCTTCATCAGAGGGTGATAAGTAGCCACAAAATCTATGATGTTTTGAAGGATTGTTGCTAAGTCTTTACCCTACCAAGTCTCTCAGTTTATCCTAAGGAAAAAAAAAAATACATGTGCTTGTAAAATGAAGTCATACTCTGTTTCTCATCTCACAGAAATGAGAAACCAGCATGCGTGGGAAGTGGAGAACGAGGACAGATTTCCATATGTTAGGCCCGAGGAATGCTTGAATTTGTTTTTAAGCTGGATTGTGTAAAGATTTGGGCAAAATTTATTCACCGTTTTACTGGAATTACAAGTCCCTTCCTAATTTAAAAACATTGCTATGTCTTACCCTGTTTATCTTTGGAAAGAGACTGAATTGTTTGTGCCGGTAGCAAATTTCAGCCCTTCCCCTTTTGTCAACTTGCCCAGTCATCACTACAGAGCACAGCTTCTTATAGATTTCCCCAGGCAAAACCTATAGGTGCATCCACTGGGGAGGTTCAGCATTTCTCAGCAGGCAGGAATATCCATCTGTTATGACTTCTGGTGCTTAAATGGACCTCTAGTCATTCTGAAATTCTGTCCTCACCACCATCCCTGCTCCCACACAGCCTGCTCCTCTCCAACCTCTTCTCAAGGGCCGTTAGTCCTTCCTTTCCAGCGCTTTAGTATTATACATGGTGGACCAGACTGTGCTAGTGTGCACTCTTTGCCATCCCCTGAAGGTTCCCATTACAAATGGACACAGATTTCCCCTAAAAAACCTGGCATGATGGGAATCACTGATTTTTACCAGCTTTATACTGACCCTGAGTTAGTTTTAAACTGCAACATTCACACTTGGACAGAAGCACATGGATTTGTTCTATTTATTCTTTTATTTTTAACTGTCTCTACAGGTTTTCACTGATATTTAGGTTTCTAATCCTGATCACAGTTTTGACTTGTTTAGTGATATTCTTCCTAAATATCCACTGAGAAGAAAGCATTATATGTCCAGAAGGCTAGGTCATTTGAATTCTGATAAAGCTTCATTTCAATAATTTATTATTTCAAATTTATAATTTAATGACCAAATCTGCACATTGCTGTCTATTTTTTATATACTTTCTCAAATAATGTTTGTGTTTTCACTTCTCTCCTAGCCTTTGTCAAACTATTCAGCAGCTTTGTATTTCCAGCTTGATGTTACTAATCTTTGTACTTTCCTCGCATCAAGAGGAAATTCAACAGTAAAAAAAAAAAAATCAGACAGGTGCTCTGTTTCTTATTTAGTAAAGCTTATTTGAATATCTGATAGCTAAAATTTGATGAGATTACTTTTCTCCAGTGGTAGAAGAAGCAGCCCTTGGGTGTCTGTTAGCATTCAGATCAGTTATTGAAACAGAGCAAAACTGCAGTGGCACAAGGCAATATACTGGCAATGTCCAAAACCATTTCCAGAAGACAGGGAAGTTGGGAAAGTCTTCCCAGCTTGGAGGAATTTCTGAAGAAAATGTTCATTAATGTACAGATTTACAGTTTCCGATCTAACAGAAGGTGCTTTCCGCTCGCCTGTGTGGTGACATTGTTAGACAAGAGGTGTGCGTGGAGTCGTTGTACATCATAGGACACTTGTGTCTCTCCTCCATAGAACATTGTGTTGTTTCTAAACAGATTTGTAATTTCTAGCTTATAAAATAATAGGGGACTTAAAGCCAAAGTAGGCACTTCAAGCACTTCCTCTATAATTACTGTAGCAGGTTGCATTTGATAATGTTGGTTACTATCACAATTGGTTTTAATGTTTTGAAATACACTTCCAGATTCCTCTCCCCACTGTTGCAGAAACCTCTTCTTCATATTAAAGCTATGCACAAGCTTGAACATAAAATCTCTGAGTGAGCCATGCTTTTAGAAGACAAGGGAAGGAGGACAAATGGACTTTGCAGCAGATATAATTTCACTGTAGCAGAACTAACATAATCTCCTTCCCAGGTCCTCTGTGTTGCACACGTGAGCTCAGGCCTTTTGCCTGCCAAGTCTCTGATGCAGAGGATAAAGAGTGAAATGGGGTCCCTCTCCCTTCAGCAGGGGCATTGCTGCTCCCTTGCCTTTAACTGTGCAAAATTAAAAAAAAACGACCACTACCCTTTTCCCTCTCAAAGTAGCCTGAATCATTGATCAATGAGTTCAGAGTTATAGGGCAAGCAATCTCCTTCTCTCCTGGACAGCTTTATGGAAAAAAAAAGCAGGGTTCTGGTAAGCCCCAAAAGCAAATGCCAGCTTCTGATTGCATTTCAAAATGGACAATGCTACATAAAAGTAAGTCTTGCTAATACCTTTTTTTTTTTTCAAAACCTAAGTGAGTTTCTGCACTAAACAGGTACAATCAGAGGGTTTTTTTCCTAAAACAGAGATGTTAACTTCAAGTTATAAATTAAACAAACTTGTTACTGTAGAGTAGGATTGCTTTTCAATATCAAGATAAGAATTCACTGCTAATAGCACAGTGTGTATGACTAATTACTTCATCTACAGAACAACTTCATCTACAGAACAACTAATCTGAACATCTTTAGAAAATGCTGAAATTTATTTAGTCTTGGCTGATTTATTCAATTCACTAAGAAAATCCAGTGATTTATTACAAGACGCAAAATAGTGAAAATTACGTAAATGATTTAAATTCTAAACACTTATCTTCAAAAGAAAACAGCTGGATGGGAACATGTCAAAAGAAGGACAACGAAGCTGGTGAAGGGTCTAGAGAAGAAGTCTTATGAAGAACGGCTGAGGGAACTGGGGTTGTTTAGTGTGGAGAAGAGGAGGCTGAGGGGAGACCTCATTGCTCTCTACAGCTACCTGAAAGGAGGTTGTAGCAGGGTGAATGTTGGTCTCTTCTCCCAAGTAAGAAGGGACAGAATGAGAGGAAATGGCCTCAAGTTGTGACAGGAGAGGTTTAAATTGGATATTAGGGAAAAATTCTTCACTGAAAGGATTGTCAAGCATTGAAACAGGCTGCCCAGAGAGGTGGTTGAGTCACCATCCCTGGAGGTATTTAAAAAACGTGCAGAAGTGGTTCTTTGGGACATGGTTTAGTGGTGGACTTGGCAGTACTAGGTTCACAATTGGACTCAATGATCTTAAAAGTCTTTTCCAACCTAAACAATTCAATGAGCCTACAATTCTATGATTCTTGTGAGCTTAGGCCCCTGGTATCAGCTTGAGAAAGATGCTTCATGCTCCACACAGCATGCATCAGGGCAGCCATGTTTAAGAATCAGGTTTCAATATTGTTCACAGTTTATATTTGACCACTTATGTCCAAAAACCACAGAGGTTAAAAAACAGAATTAAACACCCAATGGAGGCAGGATACAGCTGTGTCCCCAGCAGTACTGCGCAGGCTGATTTCCAGGAACATGAAGGCTGCTACTGACAGTTGTTCTGTGATGGAAATCTGACAAATTTTGACTTGGTCCCATCTCTTGCACCTGAATACCAAGGAATCCTAAATGACAAAGTACCAGCTCTTAGATGGCTAATTAATTTAATTTTGTGCCTTTTTATTTCTAGAGACATACTAAGATTTTATTGTAGCAAGGGGAATTTTATGAATATACGGCTGCAGAAATATGCTCTCACAACCCCTTTTAATCCACTCTCCAGCTCCAGAGAGGCTAATCTATACCAAAACCATCTCCAGTAGATGTCTAAATGACCTAAAAGCCTTCCAATGCCAGAGACTCCTTGTGCTCCCCAGGCAATTCACACCAGGGCTTTGTTATCTTAGTGTCTGGAAAACTCCTCCTAGCATTTCGGCTACGTCTTCCCATCTTCCTTTTGCTAAGGCTCCTGCTCTTCATCCTTAGAATCTTAGAATCATAGAATAGTTTGTGTTGGAAGGGATCTTTAAAGGTCATTTAGTCCAACCCCTCTGCAAGGAGCAGGGACATCTCTGTAACTGATCAGGTTGCTCTGAGCCCTGTCCAGCCTGGCCTTGAATGTATCCAGGGATGGGGCATCTACCGCCTCTCTGGGCAACCTGTTCCTCACAGTAGATATCACAATGGGTAATTTCCTTTCTATCTGTGAGCGTCTTTTAGCCATTTGTTATTTGTATCCTCCTGCACTTGCCTTCTTCTTCAGGTAACCTTCTCAGACCTGTGCACTTGCCAGGTTGTTCTCTCCCTCCTCTGGGAGATGATTGCCTCATAGTCTTCTCCATTTTCCAAATGCATTCATCGTTTGTAATCACAACTTTGAAATCTTAAATCCAATTGTCATTTACAGTTCTGTCCATCTTCCATTTCTTGCCACATAACTTCAAAAGTTACTTCTCAGGCTGGGTCTATTCCACTCTATTCTTCTGATCCATTTTGCATGATTTTTAGTTGACTGCCACGGTTAAAGCAGCATGAAAGTAAGCTGTGTGATTGAAAGGTATCTTTCATAAAAGCGGGGGATACAACCTGCTCTCAGGATTTCACTGAGAGCTCTGCTCTATTAGCATGTGTTATCTCTGCTGGAAAACGGTTACATTGCTTCTCCAGGTGATCTCCTCCTGTGAGGGCTTCTTGCTGCTAAGTCACAAAGAAATGGCAATGCTGGAGCCTGGTTTTCCTTGACAGACAACACCCGTCTTGTAAAGTATCTTGTTTCTGAGATCATTAGAAAAAGGGAAGAGTTTACTCCATAGTGCCTATTTCAATATTATTTCAATTTTTATTCCAAATATTGGTATTTCAGCTGTTCTTCAGTGATCAGCCTTAAAATGTAGGCAATTCCCTATCTCATTTCCCTGTGATTTTAGAGGAACTTTTTGAATTCCCATGTTTTGTTTTACTTTTCTTTTCTAGTGAGAGAAGCAAAAGAAAAATGTGAGAATTTTGAGGACTGTTGGCCTTCTTTTGCCTGGGACACTTGTACCTAAACCTTGCTGTCGTTCCCAACCCAAGGAAACCAAGTTTTCATTTTTACCTGCCAAACTCCACTTCAGTCCCTGTGAAGGTCCCCTTGTCCTCCTGCACCAGCATGAGGGGCTGATGCAGCAGAGGGAGGCTCAGGTGCATTCAGGGCCCTGTCCTCTCTTCAGGGACGTGACATCATCACCAGGCCCATCCTTGTGCTGCATGGAGGGCAGTGTTGTGTTTGGGGGCTCAATAGAGCCCTGTGCTGTGAGGGGAATGTGAAGTGCTACATTTTTAAAATGCAGGTATGGTGCCTGGTAGTGTTTTTCATCACAACCTCCTACCTCTGTTGGGAACCGAGAAAGTGAATGAGGGAGTGCTCGAAATGGAGCCTAGGCATCACTCGCTGCTATTTTTACTTGCATCATTACCAGCCCGCCTTTCTTGTCCCGCTGAGTTGTGCTGAGTCCTTTGAATTACCAGGAAGCTTGGTGGTGCAGAAGGCAGAATTACAAGTCACGGCACTTCCTAGGAGCAAGCACCCATAAATGTCACTGTTGAGTAGGTTAAGGATGGTACTGCTGCTCACATCCAGCTGCCACAGCAGTACAGCAGTGTTAAGGGCCGTTTTATTCTGGCATGAATTTTGGAGCAATAGTTCACTATTCCTGACCATTATTCAGATTTTAAACAATTCCAAGTGATTTGTGTGAGTGATCTGTGTTTGAGTGATACTCATGGTTTCTGCCAAACTTTTTTTTCCCCACTTACTAGAATAAGTAGTTAAAATGAGAGAAAAAGAGTCTCTGACTTAGCTGATTTTTTTAACCCATCTGCTATATCAAAACCCCACCCAGGCTTTGTCATCTGCTATGTACTTTGGGGCAATATTTCTAGCCAGAAACTTGCATCTGAAAATGTAGATGATGCCTTCAGCTGAACCTCCGAACTGCCCAGTCGGCCACCTCTGCTAGATACCATCTCTGGGTCCGACACCAGTGGCAGCTCCCAGAGCTGAGGACGAAACCTATTGAGAGGTGTCAGAGTTGTGGCATAGAATCATAGAATCTTTAAGGTTGGAAAAAACCTCCAAGATCATCAAGTCCAACCGTCAACCTAACACCACCATGCCTAATAAACCATGTCCTGGAGTGCCACATCTACACATTTTCTGACCACCCCTGGGGATGGTGACTCCACCACTTCCTTGGGCAGCCTGTTCCAGTGCCTGACCACTCTTTCAGTAAAGAAGTGTTTCCTAATAGCCAACCTAAACCTCCCCTGCTCCATCCTGCCCCAGGGACATGCAGTACCCCTCTTGTGTCTGGGCTCGTTGGGGGTAGATGTGTTAAAGGAGAGTCTCAAACCCTGCACGGGGCCCAGCTCGAACTGTAATAAACTGACTCTGTGACAGAACCTAGGGTCCAAACTCTTCATCACAGCTGGGACTAAGTCTGGATCCAGTCATACCTAGGCTCCTTCGTGGAAGGAGTTTAGAAAGCAAGGGGGTTCGGTCTGAATCCCATGACTCGGAGCAAGGGTCTTCCAGGCCTTTAACAAGATGGCCCCTGAGGGCACCTCAGAGAGAGCCATTCAAACTGAAAATCATGCAAAGCAACAAGTAGGAAACATCAACAAGCAAGTAAACAGGCTTTGTTTGGCATGCTGTGTACAGTCCTGGTCTTCCACGTTCATGAAAGACAAAGTTAAACTGGAACAGGGGCAGTAAAGACCTACGAGGCTCTCTTTCCCCTCTCGAGCTTCTTATTGTTTGCCATGGGAGCAGCTTGTGGTGTTTTGTACAGCAAAAGTAAGGCAGAGAGGGGATGTATTTGCTGCATGCAAGCACTGCAAGGATGGAGGGGATACACAGAAGGGATGGAGCTATTTGAGCTGTAGACACTACAGGCACAAGAACAAGTGAGGTAAGCTGGCCATTAATAAATACACTTACACTGGTAAATAAAAGCTTTCTAACCACGTGATATAAATTCTGGAATAACTTTGAGCTAAATGCAGAAACCACATCTGCTTTCAAAGCAGAATTTAAACAATACCTGGGATGGATGAGATAAGGTAAGCACCTAAGCTGCCTTACTTGCAATGACTTACATGTTAGAATTTATTTTTCATGGGATAGTCTGAATCATGACACAAGGAGCACGTCACACAGGGCATGGAGCTAGCTTCCCATCAGATCCTTTCTGCGTCAGTGCTCCCTAATGCTTAGTAGGTGCTCAGGTGGAGAGGTCCACCCTAGCCAGTGACCGGAGGGATGGGGTATTTTTCAAGGACAGATGTTTTAAATTCAACTAGGGAAGCCAGGGTTTTAAAACCATACTTCCGTATTTCAAGTCAGCACTTGTGTCTTCTGTTTGGATCAGCAGAGAGGCTCTGAGGAAAGCTCTTGGGTCGGTAGGACCTTGCAGACAAGGCAAGTGGGGAAATGCCTAGTTTGAAAATCCTCCCGTGGATGAGACAGGAGATAAAGCTCTGAGCAGCTTAGTGGCGTCAGGCTCTTTCTGGCTGCCACACGTTCCCCAGAGGAAACACAGCCGCTGTGAGGAGCGGGAAGAGTGGAACCACGACTGGCACAGACTGGGAGGGCACCTGTGCCACCAACCTGCTGGGGTTGGGCACCTCTGCTTCTGGGGCTACATCTGCTGCTCTGTCCTACATTCAAACACCCATGAAGCCTTTGTGAGGGAGATATTTTTATTATTTCACACTTAATGTTCCAGATATTTCCAAGGTGTTGCACCTGAAAGAAGACTTTCCTCCCCCTCTGGCTGCTCCTCTGCTGACTACATTGGAGGAGCATCATCTGTGTAATAAAATCAGCTGAGCATCCCCAGCCAAAATGCTGCTGGCATTTGAGGTCTGGAGCTGGTGGGCAGTTCTCCGGCCTCAGTGCGGTGCAGCTCCAGCCCCCCGGGATTGTGGACCATAACAGCATGAAAACATAAGTTTGGCTCTTATAGTACATTTCATTCTTCAGCCAAATAAGATATAATCATGTTTTCTTTATGTGCTCTTAAAGGCCCTAATCCCTGAAGGAATAAAAAGAAATTATTTGGTAGATTAATGTAAACACTTCATTATACAGTCAGAGTTTTTATGTTTGGGCCAAAATATTTATGTTTTTCCATCAGTAGGAAAATATATAAGACATACCTGCTCATTATTAATCATCTTGATGTTAAGAAAACCTTTCCTTTATGGTTACTGGGTACATATTGTGTGATTAGGCTATTTTAAAACATGATGAATGGAAATTTTACATCTGTTCTGCCAATGAGGCAATTTTTATACTCAGATGATATTTACATTATAAATAGCACAAGCTGGCTGCATTAATACTAATAGAATCATTTGTTATTGCTCTCTCAGCACTCCTTTTGAAAGCTGGCTTCACTGGATTTAAATCCAGGTGGAGCATTTGCTTGAGAAGGTATTTGTGCGCCATTAACACCCGGCTCCGTGCCGGCGCTGGGGTGCCAGCAGCAAGGCACGTTCCCCTGTGTTTTATCTTCACAGGGAAACAAATCCGCGTCCTTTCACAACTAAAATTAGACTGTTTCTGCCCTCCTTCCTTTGCTGATTTGAAACATGGCTTTCACATTAATCTTCTGAATAAAGCTCGGAGGCACTTGTATTACATTCCCTTGACCGTTTATATCTAAATTTCCACTAGCGGTAAATCAGGACATCTGGCTCGCTGCAGTCACCGCACTTCTTCTTTCCCCACTTCTTTGTATAAACAGCATTTCCTAGGGAGAGCTCCAGCTCTGATGAGATGTCACGGTAGTTAGACAAGCGCTGCTGGGCGGTAGTGCAAAGTAGGCTGCTAGTGTGATTAACTGACTGCAAGCTCTTCATCACAGAAATGCATTTCTATGCTGAAATGCATTTGTACACTCAACCTCTTCAGTAAACAAAAGACGAGTTACAGGATGAGGGCTGAAATTACCCTCTCTCACGATAGTTTCCAGTAGTGCTTACGGCCGTGTGACAGCCCTGATGTGAGTGGGGAAACAGAAAATCCCAGTGCTGGACCTTGCTGTGGACCTCCAGCACCATCTGGATCAAGAGCAGCCTTGAGGAGAAGGACTTGGCAGTGCTGGTGGACAAGAAGCTCAACACAAGCTGGCAATGTGCCCTTGCAGCCCAGAAGGCCAACCGCATCCTGGGCTGCATCAAGAGGAGCATGGCCAGCAGGTCGAGGGAGGTGATTCTGCCCCTCTGCTCTGCTCTGGTGAGACCCCACCTGGAGTACTGTGTCCAGTTCTGGAGCCCCCAACATAAGAAGGACATGGACCAGTTGGAGAGGGTCCAGAGGAGGGCCACGAAGATGATCAGAGGGCTGGAGCACCTCTCCTATGAGGACAGGCTGAGAGAGTTGGGGCTGTTCAGCCTGGAGAAGAGGAGGCTCTGGGGAGACCTGATAGTGGTCTTCCAGTACCTCAAGGGGGCCTACAAGAAAGATGGGGAGAGGCTGTTCAGTAGGGCCTGTAGTGATAGGACGAGGGGTAATGGTTTTAAAATAGAGGGAGGTAGATTTAGATTGGATATTAGAAAAAAATTCTTTACAATGAGGCTGGTAGAACACTGGAACAGGTTGCCCTGAGAGGTGGTGGATGCCCCATCCCTGGAAAAGTTCAAGGCCAGGCTGGATGAGGCTCTGAGCAACCTGATCTAATCGGGGATGTCCCTGCTCCTTGCAGGGGGTTGGACTAGATGACCTTTAAAGGTCCCTTCCAACTCTAACCATTCTATGATTCTATGATTCTATGATCTGGGACCACTCCCCAGCTCGTGGGGAGTCGGAAGTTGCAAGATTCAGCTCAGCGCACTTCGCTTTACTTCTCCTTGGGCAATAACACCGCAGGCAGGCAGACAGAGCTACACGCACAGGAAACTACATCAAAAACACTCCAAGGAGAGGCAGTGGCCCCACTGGGTCAGCTCTGGCCCGTGCCAGGCCCTCGGTGCGTGGTCATCACCGGACCCTGCTTGTCTTTGTCTGTTCCTGAGCTGGGGAGGCACTAGCCCAGGTTCAGGGGCAAGCTGTTCCATATTATGTTTTTCCTCACTGTCGAACGTGTTATTTACTGCATGTTATTTACAGGCATTATTTACTGCATGCTAGCCAAACCCTGCTCTCAAATACTAATTTCCTAATGCTTTTTTTTCCTGTGGCATTCATTGCCCCATAATGTGGCTGCTCCACAAACATTAATTAACTTACCCTCACAATGTGCCTGCAACAGCAAAGAGACAGTGCTGGCCTTGCTTCCAGCCCTTCTGAGGCACAGCATGAGGAATGCACCAGCTACCTACCAAGGGCTGCCTGGGGCGAGCTTGCAGCGGAGGCAGGAGGAATGAGAAGGAAACGTCAGTGATTTTTGCTTAGGCGTGTATGTATCTAAGAGTTCCCCCTGAGCCCCTCAGGTAGTGCAAGATTGGCAAAATCCTGCCCCACCTGAACTCAGAAGGAGATGCTTTAGCTGGGAACAAGAGGAAATGGCCTCAAGTTGCGGCAGGGGAGGTTTAGGTTGGATGTTAGGAAACACTTCTTTACGGGAAGAGTGATCAGACACTGGAACAGGCTGCCCAGGGAAGTGGTGGAGTCACCATCCCTGGAAGTGTTCAGAAAACGTGTAGACGTGGCACTCCAGGACATGTTTAGTAGGCGTAGTGGTGGCAGGCTGATGTTTGGACTTGATGATCTTAGAGGTCTTTTCCAACCTTAAAGATTCTATGATTCTATGAATTATTCTCTGTCCTTTCTGACATGCCAAGGCACTGGGCTAAGACTGTGGCTTTTGGTACCCTGGGATCAGCACCACAGTAAAACAAATGGGACATCTCCACCTTCCTTGTAACTCCTGCAGCTTGCTCCTCACAATCATCAGAACAGTAAATTAGGTTACTGGTGGCAGAAGATGGCATCTCCATTGTCTGGAACAAGATCCCAAACTGACCAAAAAGCAAAACAACAGAGGACTGAAATCTTAACTTGTTTTCTCAAGTATCTTCCTTTATTAACCAGTAGAGAAACAAATATGAATCAGCCAGTAATCACAAAGGAACGAGTTCAGACCATCTGCAACAGAGCCAGCATTGAATATAGCAATGACTGATGTAGACTTTCTGTTGCCGCATTCCACCCCTATGGCTGACAGAAGGAGTTGGGGAAGCTGAGTTAGACGCGTAGGCATGAGCTGTGTCAATATGGCCCTTTTATCCCTGGAATGCAGAGACCGAGGTGTGACCACCTCAGGTTTTTGGAAGTCTGAACAACTTGGTGCTGTCTGGTTGTGGGGACACTGCAACTTACTCTTGTGCCATAGCAGGTGGTTTGACTATGGCACAGTATTATCAGAGACGCGGAGCAAATCATCAGTGCTCTGTGAAGAGAATATGTACGAGGACCAACGGGAACGACACTGCAAATGGAAACCAGCAACCTTAAATCAGTAAAACTTCAGTGCTGCATTAATGCTCTGTAATGCTCTCTCTACGAGAAATTCATCCATATCCTTGTTTTGTGGGTCCTTTCACGTTTAGATCCCAGACACTTCATTGTTTTTAATATTAGTTTTATGTGCGTAGGTGCTCCATGACAGTCTGATTCTAATCTTACATAAAAATGTAAGATTTCCCAAAAGATGGCATATGATGTCTTACTATCGTAATTGGTGGGTTTGCTCATTCCTACATTGCGGGCATCATAATTATTTCACATCATCTTCCTGCTAGTTGGAAAAAATCTGTTTACTTTTTGGGGAGGGAAGAGCAAGGAAGGAGCCCAGCTGCTTATTTATATATATTGGTTAGTTATGCTGAAGAGAAAAAGAGATATACAATAGCACAAGGTGTCCCGTTTCACTTTTTCTGTCTTCTCTTAGGGTATGCATTAGCTGCCACTAGAGATAATCACAGCTTTTCTCCTCCCAGGTGTTTCAAAATTTCTCCCTTTATATAGATTATACCCAAACAACACGAATTTCATAATCAATACCTTGACAAAATGTGGTTTAGTGTTGTTTGGGTTTTTTTTTTCTGAATATTGCCATTATTTTAACACTGAACTAAATTTACTGGCTTTGCTATTACATTGCTAACTTGACTTGTACAGCTGCTAAAGTAAACTTGCACAATTATATTAGCAAGCAGCATCTCTAACCTCTTTCAAGTTATTTTTTTTAGATGCATTAGAGCAACAACAACAAAATACTCTTTAAGATGTTGTCTTTGTTCTCTAAATCATAGTATTGGATGGAGCTGAGATGAGGGTACTTGGGCCATTATTCTGTGGGTTATTAGATTGCTTCAGGGGTAAGTTCTGAGCAATGAAAAGTTCAAATAAATAAATTGCAGCCCACAAAATCCTTTCATCCTTCTACCACGTTATGCACTTCCAAAACCTCAGCTTGATTTCATGGTCACAACTCCAGCATTAAGATGTCTCCAAAGCAACAGTTTGGGGTTTTTTTTGGAACTGCAGAACATGGCTTCTGCTTTTGTGTCGCTTTACACTGCCTCACAATTACCTTCAGCTCTCCAGTGCCCACAGTTCATCCAAAATCTTTGGGGCAGGGATCTTTTCTCTACCATATACAATGTCTCTTATGAATCTGGTGTCCCTAAACACTAAGGTACCCTGCCTTCATCATCAATAAAATACTCATGCATGCAGTCAAGCTTTGATAGAGATTTTGAAGAGGCTATTGGAGGTGACAAGTACTTCTTTATAACAAATTTTTGTGGTTTAAGTAGAAATCTAGTACTTTGCTGAAAGCCATGAATTTTAACCTTATTGCCAACCTCCATCATCTGTTGTTAAAACTGTATTTCATAGAAGCTCATCTGTCCAAATATTCGTTGTCCATTTTGTCACTGCTTAGCAAGCATAGTAAGCTTTAGAAGCTTAAAAAATAAGATTCCCAAAGACTTTTGGGACTAGAGATAGGTAATGCCATCTCTTGTCATAAGACCTAATCAACTGTTCTGAAACAGTGTCATTGCTTGACGCTATTTCAAGAGAGCTCCTGGAAGAGCTCGTTTCTGCAGCAGCATGTTTTGATGACTGCAGTCTGCACCCGAGGTGCGTGTGTGTTCAAAAGAAACAAATGCCTGAAACATGGCACTGCAGTGTTAAAAAAGGGCTTGCTGGTCTCCCTCTCTTAACTTTGAAGCTGATGTGAGCTTGCTGTTGCTGTTGTGGAAATGCAGGCAGAAGAGGGCAGGTGTGTACCTTCTCAGACCACTCCTGTGGGAAAGAGAGAGCATTTTCCGGGGACTGTCAGATCCGGTGACTCCTCTCCGTCAACCCATCCTACCATTTGCTCTGCTAGGAGAAGGCTACAGGGAGCCATCTGGGACCCGGTGTGCTCTCCAATTGACTAAAGGAGGACGTCCTCACCTTAGTCAGACGAAGCTGGCTCAGAGCTTGTCCCTTTCTACAGACACATCCTAAACAGTCTTTTTTGAGCTGCTCTCAATTAAATTTGAAGTTATATCTGTGTAGATGTCCAGCAGGGACTCTCGTGGGTTGTAACCAATGGCCAGGTGATGTGGGAGAGGCTGAAGCAGTAAGGACCAGCCCAAACACACAGGTGGAAACGGGACAGTGCCAAAGGGTCACCTCACAGGACCCCAGGCAACAGGCCAGGTGCTCTTAGAAAGTCTCTGGACTCTTTCTAGAGCCTGGCTTTCAAGAGCAACAAAGTTCTGCATTTTTGCATGTATCAAAGTGATTACAATATTCCTGCCTTGTGTCTTGGACCTTAAATATACTTTAAATCTTAGTTTCAATCACTTGAATTAATTTATTATTTGTTTCTCGTAGATATTCAAATATATATCTGTCGGAGTAGATAAAATGGAGATGGAGTATAAGATCCTGGCACATGCACCACATTTAAACATGGGTAGTGGGAGAGGGAATTTAGGGAATTTAGTTCACTGTGAACTCTGCCAGGCCACTTGAGCACAAGGCCAGAAAGGGAGCTCTGGTCCCTTTCATTTACTAAGAAAAATATTGACACAGAGTCCAAACTAGTCATTCTCTGTACCTCCCTGGGGCTGGGGCTGGGAGCTGGCCTGTTTGCAGTCACTACCGTGCTAAATGTCCCATGTGGTTTTTGGACAACACACTTGGATGTGGATAGGTTTATTTCAGAGCTAGTTCAGCATGCTAGCTGTTTTTGCAAATTTAAGAAGAGAGTGCCGATGTGCATTTTTGTAAGTCTACCTCTTAGTTCTAAAAATTTCAGTCCTTCTTTCTGTGAAGATACTCCCTTATCTCCTGGTGGTCTTGTCTTGATGAAACATGCGAGTGAGCAGAGGTACTGCAGCTCTGTCCTCTGTGTGCAGTGAGGCAGAGAGGATCTGGGATCTCAAATGTTGTAAAGCAGGTAAACCTAAGAAGATTTACACAAGACGACCATTTGGGTGAAGCCCATCACATTTTATTTATGCATTCATTTACTTATTTCTGGAACTCATAAATGCTATAGGTCACTTTATAATCATTGTTAAAATAGATAATAAGCAGGACTTAGAGGTGGTGGGAAAATCATCACAATACTTCTGTGTCTGGGGCCATACTGTGAACCAGACTGAGGAACCGATCTGGTTAAGAGTAATCCATTAAAGAAGACTCATTTCAAACTCAGATGAGGATCATTTGATGGTCCCACAAAAGCTGTGAAGGTAAAATTGAGGAGGTGGGAGTGCTGAGAGACAGAGTAAGACAGGAGCCATCAAGGGACAATTTGTCGAATGGCAGCCTGGCAGGCAGTATAACTGGTGTCTTCAGTAAGTCAGCTGCTAAGTTATGGGTAATAATTGACCTAAAAATGTGCTTTTAGTAAGCCTGTACATCTATCTAGCACTGGCTCAAGTAATTTAACTGTATCCCACATCAGTACCTGACTGGTGCAACAAAACCTAGCTGGGCACACTGCACTGGGAAAGGATTTAGGATGTTGTGTTACTGAGTTAAGAGGCAACATGCAAAAGGGAAATTAATATTTATTCAGAGCCAAATTTAATTTGTTCAAAATAGCAGAGGTTTTAAGTTCTTAAGGCTCCCTGGGTGCTTAATACATTTTAAACACGTGATGATTAATTAAGCATTCCAAGATTTTCCCTTTCTCATATTGATGTGAGTCTGAGGGGAGACAAAAAGTTGGATTTGATGTCATTGTTATGTAATTAGACTTGTTTGGACTTTCATTAACCGGTGCAATTGCTCCCTTGGACCTGTCCATGTAGCATGATTTGTAATTCAGCACAGAATAGGTTTCCTTGGCTTCACATAATTGCTCAAATTTTTATTTGTCAACTATTGTAGATCACAACCATTTTCAGTTCTGTGTAGACAGGCAAATGCTACTTAAAACAATCCACATCCTGCAATTCTTCCCTCAGGAGCTTATCCACGAACATTTTCAGTGTACTCATTAATAAGACCAAGCTTCCCTCTCCCACTCGTCTGATTAAAATATTTAAAGGAATACTAGACAAATTCAGACATACTGTTCTCTGGATTAGCTGAATCTTGCTCATCTTGATAAAAAAGGGAGAGGAAATCTTAATAAATGACAAGTCTGCTACTGTCTAAGTCAGGAATGCTCTCCTCCAGTGAAGGGGACAAGCTTTAACATGTAACAGATAGGTGTCAAATTGGACCAAATATTACAAAACAAGTGATGAAATAGGCAGCAAAGCTATTATACCATGTATGTTAAAGAAGTATCTGTTGCAATTGGATTTAAAAAAAAAAAAAAATTGGGTCTGCCAAAATGATTCAAAGGTCTGTGATTCAAATGAAAAATGAGAAGTCCCAGTGCGAGAATCTAGGAGTCTTGGAATGAAATCTGTTAATCTTATCATTTGTATGCGATAAGCATGTCTGATGTTCAGTAATGAGATGTTAGGGCAGGCATCAGGTGCTGCCCACTTCAGCTGCTCTTATGTGAATCACGCACATTCTTCTTGTCAAAGTCAATGGTCTCTCTTCATCTGCTCATCGTTTTTGATACCAGCTGCACTCTTAAACACAGGACTACATTCCTAGGAGTGGTATAAAATTTATCAGAATGCAAAGTGAACTGCATCCAAATGGGCTGCTCTGAGGCTAATAGTTAATAAAGGAAAATGTTTCCTCTAGAATGATGATTTAGGAAACCTAATTTTCATATATATGGACATCATGAAATCAATGGGCAGACATGTGTGCTATGCTCAGCACATGTAAGCAGGTATGTTTTGGAAGGCATGAATATAGAGCAAGAAACAGTGATTTCTGTTACAAGTATGGCTCCTGCAAATATACATCCCTATACTGACTTTAGACTATCTTTAAACATATGTGTCTCTGCCTTCTCTACAACCTTCAGCCTCTTGAAACTCACTGTGAAGCACTGTCCCATCATGAAGCTGTGAAATACTGTTAGTGACATTTTGGAAATGAAGTTTCCAAAATGGGAGGTGGGAGACTGAGTTCACAGAGGCAAGCTGGAGCTGGAACACCACAGACATCCATGCCTGCGGCACCCATGTCACACCCCAGGTTACGTGTCAAGTCTCCAACAAAGCTCAGAGATGACCAGGAGCCTCCTGAAGTCAAAGTACCTCCTCAGCAGAATGGAAACTGCTCAGTAAGCCTTCCTCTGTTATGCTTGTGAGCAGATAGTACGGCTTTGCCACAGCCCAGGAAACCCAGGATGGGCTGGGCTGAGGGCGGGCTCCAGCTCCTTCGCAATCGCCAAGTCAAAAGGAGCGAGGCTGGAGAAGCAAGCACTACAGAAAAAAAGAAGTACACTTTCTTATTGGAAAGATCTTCCTGTATTTTAAAAATACATATTTTAAGTACCTCTAGCAAGAAGATTAATGGGAACTTTAAAGAGAGTTTTCAATCCTACAATTTTTCTCTGATTTTCCTGCTAAGAAAGAAAACTGGTGTGTGGGAAGAAATGCTGATGGGAGATATTTCTGCTGGAGTCAGAGGTGTCCGGGAGCAGGACGCAGCAACTCTACCACAGCATAATTACTTAATCTCTCTATCAAAAGAAAACCCTGATAAGACAGTATTTAATGAGGAGGGAAAGTGTAAAGCTCTACTGACAAATGCTGAGTGGGAATGAGACAAGCTGCTTAGACAGGAGATCCCCATGGAAGAGGGCACATGAGATGACAGTGACATCCAGGTCTCGCCACTCAGCTCTGGAGCTTCTCACCTCCGTGCAGAGATGTTCCCTCCTTGGTGGGTCCTGGGGTCTGCACAGCAGGAATTGGTGGCAGGAGGACCATGGACAATGTGGGTTTTGATGCCAGGGAGTTGAACATGAAAGTGAAGGTATTAATGGTCTTACCAGGTTTGGGAGCTTGAGGTGTGAACCTCTACCCTGTTACTGTAGCTGACGCAGCACCAAGCCTTTGCTGTCCACTGGATGGATGGGCACATGGACCTTTCACACAGCCCACCAACCGAAATGAGTGGGAGGAGAAAAAGTGAAGAGAGAAAGGAAGGTGAGAAAAAAAGGCTGAGAGAAAGTAGTTGAGAGGAGGTGGAGCAATGGAGTAATACAGACACAAACAAGCAGGCAGAGCGACGGAGCCACACATGAGAGGCATGTCCGGTACAGCTCCCATCCTTCCAGGTCAGGAGAGGCTGCTGTGATTAAAGATTTCACCAGCGTGTGGGAGAGATGCTAAAGAACTTTCTCCTTAATTCAAAAACCAGGCACAAATGGTTTCTGATGGAAAACAACATTAAAATTGTTGATTTTTACAGAAAAAAAAATAACACCCATTAATCAAACAAATGGCACACTCGAGAACTGAGCAGAGTGGGAGAGCAAACTAATTGTGGGAGTTGCCTGTTCCCTCTATGTCTCTCAGCATTTCAAAGTGTGCATAATACCCAGCTTTATTATTTGCCAGCCCTTTAACTTGGAATTGAAATGCAATTAAAACAGCACTTGAGAGAGCCATACATTTTAATTAATGGCCTGCATTGCTGAGAAGTTGGAAAACAAAGGAAGCATTGCCCACTTGCAATGACTAAATCAAGACAGATGCGTTCCTGGGCATCCATACATCAATATGACGACATAATCTAGTAAAGCAAGAAACCCATCTCTGCTGTAATATCACTTGTTTTGCTTCAGAGATTTAACCCAACGGGTGTGTGTGATAAGTTGAGTGCCAGCTAAACAGCCTCAGTTTTTAAAAATAAGACAAAATATATCTAAGGGGATGTGGTTCTCCCGCAGGGCTCCAAAACCAAAAGAAGCCCCCATGAGACTCAGCCCACTGAACTTCCCTCCCTGCCATGCCACTTCTCCTTTTGGTTTCGAGCTCACAGAGCTCTGGCCCTGAAGTCCCAAATTGGTGGCTCAGATGCAGCAAATGCAGATGGGGGTGACACCTACGAGCGGTGTGAGAAAGGTGTGAGCCCCGTGATGTAAAATCTGGGGTTTGCTCCAGCTCAACAAGCTTTTCAGAGCCTGTGCCGGCTCTCCTCGACAAGCATGGGCAACATGGGGAAATATCCGGGCTGATCCCCACTGCTCCCAGAGGCACTGCTCCCATGGACAGCTTGGATGAAACATCCCTCTTTTGGAGGGTACCCAGGTTATACAGTACATATATATATGTGTGTGTGTATATATATATATATTTATGCCAAAGACTGGTAGCAGGCAGGTTTGCACGCATAGATGCGGCCTTTCTCTCTCAGACCCTAAGTTCATTAATATGCTACGTGATGATCGTCTTTTACCTACCTTCTACTTGGAAACATATTAACACACTGAAAAACAAATAATGCCACTAACCTTTGCTAAATAAATATTAAAATCGGAAGTGGTTCACATGATACAAGTCACAGAGACTTTTGAGAGTATGCCTACCCACCCACACATCACACACCAGCTATAATTTTGACTAGGGAGGAGCAGGGGCTATGTAAAAGACATTTCTTCAACTCTTTACAAGGGGAAAACCAACCAACCAAACATAAATAAATAAATAAAAGGTCTAACTTTTAGTAAAAGCAGAAAATTAAATGAGAGACTAGAAAAAAGCAAACCCAGCAACCATTTTACAGCACGTTTAGAGACCTTAAAATTACAGACCATAGAGGTAACAACTTGCAGAGGACAGCATTTTTTTTTAAAGTAAATCGGTCTTTCCAGAACTAGGGAAACTCCAAGAAAAAGAGGCAAAAGAAAGGCACTTATGAAGCAGCACGACAGAAGAAATTGGCTGTTGGCAGTGTGAGATAATGAGCGGTAACAGAAATAAGCTGAGCTCTCCTTGTTCATTTCCCAATTAAGCCTGACCATTTTGGAGAAGACATGGACAACCTCTGGGGCTATAATCTAACAGCAGGCTCCGATCTAGGCAGCCTCAGCAAAATACAGAAAGGACTGGGATAGAGAAGTGAGAAAATATCACTTAACAAGCCAGTGGCCCTCCTGTATTTCGAGTGCTTTAGCCAGTTTTGGTCACTTCATCTTCAAACACTTGAAGCCACTGATGGGCTCCAGAGAGGGGTCTGCAAGCAAGTGAACACAGGGAAGAGGCCTTCTTACCTTCACCTTGAGGTGGAGGTAGCTGAAGGCTTTCCATTCGTCTTGAAAGAGCAGTTCACAGAGGGCTGCAAAAATCAGAAATTGACCTACCATGTACTTTTGCAGAAGAGCATCCTCCTAAGAAAGCAAGCAATGCAGGTCAGCCGGCTCCCATGGCCAGGGCTAGCAAGGGTTTGCTTCTGCAGCCTTTGGTAAGATTGTACACTGGTAGAAACCAGCTTAGAGAAGAAACTGCAATGCTCTGGATATAAGGAAGTGTCCAAAAGCCACTGAGAACAGTTAATATTCCTTATTTTATATCCATTGGTTGAGACTTATGGATTTTATGGTGAGGGAATGTGGAATATCTGCTCCTCTCCTTAACCATGAAGCTACAAAATCGGGTTTTATTTGCGTATGTTGTCTTCCTTTTTCCCCTCTTGGGAATACCCAGACAGTAAGTTGCTGATGTTGGCCAATGGGACCATTGACTCTTCCTATGGCCCCTGCTTCTTCAGTTGGTTCACCTCACATTACTGAGCAATCCAGCCCAGTCAACCCATTTAGCAGATATGTCTACAACAAAGTGTCAGAGGGGGCATGGGCAGGCATCTGCAGGTCTTGGCTAGGCAGGAGACAAGAGATCTACATGTCCACATCAAGGGGGTCCTTGGCACATGGATGTGCGGAAGGGATGTTGCACATGCACTTGTCGGCGGAATTGGGGAGAAAGGAAAAGCAGGCTTTTTGCAGCCTGGTTTCTAGCACCTCTGCCTTTTCATTAAGTATGGCTGGAAAATATTTCTCAAGTGGAAAACAGTTGTTTGTTTGTTTTGTTTTGTTTTGTTTTGTTTTGTTTTTCTCAGTATTTAACAGCTCTTTTTAAAGGTATAACCAAGATCTTCTAGCAACTGGCAGTCATAGCAACATGCGCCCACTTCAGAGTGCGTGATTTATCCCCGAAATCAGTAGAAGGTGGGTGGCCCTTAATCCACACCTGCGTGTTCACTGGGAAAGCAGCAAAGTTGAAGTACTTAATCTTCTGGGAATTCTGCTTTAGCACGCAGATCTCCTCCTCACAGCTTCTTATCAGAAGCTGGAATATCATATTGTCGTTCTAACTTGTGAAACAAAGCCCAGACAGGCCCCTTAACAACCCCATTTTATTTTCCAAGGTATCAAAAAGTCGGGATGGGGGAGAAGCACATGAAAGGTTACCAGCAGCTGAAGCAAAGGGACCTAATTACAGTGCTAGATAAGTGTGCTGAAGTGAAGGCAGGGAATATGGATGAAACAAAAAGACACTGTGTAATTATTAAAAGAATTAATATGTTGCTTTATGGACCAAGATGAACCAATATTTAGGGTTATGCTGTATTCTAAACTTTGATTTACTCACAGTTATGTCTTAATTGCCAACTTTTATAGCAAAAAAACCCAAACATAGTCCATCTGAACCCCCAGATCTACCTGCTATCATTGATGCCAAGGAGAAAATCATAGAATAGAGTTAGGGTTGGAAGGGACCTTTAAAGGTCATCAGGTCCAACCCCCATGTAAGGAGCAGGGACATCTCCAACCAGATCAGGTTGCTCTGAGCCCTGTCCTATTTGGCCTTGAACGTTTCCAAGGATGAGGCATCCGCCACCTCTCTGGGCAACCTGTTCCAGTGTTCCACCACCCTCATAAAAATTTTCTTCCTTCTATCTAGTCTAAATCTACCTCCCTCTATTTTAAAATCATTACCCTTTGTCCTATCATAACAGGCCCTGCTAAAAATCTGCTTCTCTAATGATCAAAGACCGAAAGTGATCTTGAACTTTCCAAGAACCTGAGTTTGAATAAGAATTCATAATGAAAATGGCATGAGCCCTTGGATCGGATATCCAAGATGACATACTAAAAATAAAAGAGGATATCTCCCCTTCTTTTGTCATCTGTCCATACTACTGTGGGCACTCAGATCTGATCACTTTCCACCTCAGAGCACCATCCCATGGCCACCTTCTGCATGCTCACTGCTTTTGTTCTGCCTATTCTGCAGCTGAAAACCATGAAAACCAGTCGGTGATGTAACTGCTAAAGAAACACCAAGTTCACCCAGCTGGCGTGCTAGAGAAGTAGGAAAATTGCATTATCCTTAACTAAAAGTGAATAAAATCCATTCATCTACAGTAACCCTTGACTATACCTTTGCTTTGTCCTTGAGTCTTTAATCCAGTCTGCAGGCGTATTTAAGCAGAACATTTGCAATGGGACACAACTCAGAACAAGCTAAATAGGGGAAAAAAAATCACTGAGAAGCTACTGGAGGATCTTCACTGTCAGCATTTTAGCATTTAAAAGCTTTCCTTAAGATCCATGCCACATTTTCTGGCAGCAAGTCCTTACAGTGCTCCCTCATCCATGCTCATAATCAGCACTGGTTATTTTTGCCACCAGTACTGCCAGCCCTCTCGGGTACGCTCCTCACGGGTGTATTCCTCCAAGGAGGCTCTGACAAAGAAGTAGCACATGTAGTGGAAAAGGGTAGAGCTGTTTCATGAGTCTGTTTGTGAAGGAAACAAAACAGACATCTAAAAATACTCATTGCTATTAATCGACTTTTGCTAATTAAAAATGAGAAGAGTCCATTTTTTTCTGGGAATTAGTTCCCCTTTTTGTTTGTAAAGCCAGACAGCTTGAGTGTCTAGCCTTTTTAAAGACAAGCTTTCAGAGGAAAAAAAGCAGGACCAAACCCCTTAACTTCTCAAGATTCAAGATCTGGTACAAAATAGAAAACCGTAGCTAGACTCAGCTAGAACAGTGACCCAAAATCTTTGCTTGCCTCTCCACTACAGTCTTTCCATGACTAAAGTAACTCATGGTTATAAGGCACAGTGGATGGATCCAGCCTCAGGAAATCCCAATGCTATTGACTGATATCTGCTAGGAGAGGACGCGTACACTAGATGTGCCCTCTTTTCATACACCTTCCCTGCAGACATGCTGTCTTCTGGCAGAGCCCGGGCGCTGAGCTAGGTGAACCTTTCTCTGAGCTTTTCTGGAGTCTCCTCTGGTTTCTGTCTCATCTGTTTACTGTAACAACTCACAGATTTTCTTCTTGCTGCCTCCAAAAGCAGCACCTACTCTCCTAGATCTTGCATGCTAGCCTATGTCTCAGTTTTTCTTTCCTGTTTGCTTATTGCTAAGAAGGATTTCAGGGGTGCAGGCAAACCTCCCACCACCCCTCAGGACCTTTAGGTTTGGTACCCATGTCCCATGGCCACAGGCAGATGTGATTCATCATTTCTTTGGTGTACCACAGGTTAATGGCAAGGAAGCTGAGGCTGCCCCCAGGAAATTGGGACATACAGGAAAAGAAGAAAAAAGGACTCCAGGGTGACTAAAGCAACACTCCGCAGGACGGACGCACTGCTGGGGTGGAGCATCCCTTTGCAGGACCCCGAACTACCTTAATAACACCTGAGGTTTCCTCATGGAGCAGCTCAGGGCCTGAACAGGTTAACTGGGAAAAAACACATTAGATCTTTAAAAACAGTATAGGTGGGTAGCCCTGTACTATGTAATAGAAAGAAAACCTGGCACACAGCTGGGTAATCGTGCCATATTTTGAAGAAATCGTGCCCCCTGCTGATTTAATTAGATTTTTTTTCTTAGCCTCAGCTCTGAACCTGGTGAGAACATTCAAACATACTGATTAGCGTTCAAGGTCAGCAACTCGTATGTCCTGCTGGATAGTAAAAATCTTCTCTTTCAACACCAAAATAAGATGCTTATTATTGATTTTTTGGAAGCAGAAGGCATAAGATGAACGGCACACCCTTGCAGGGCCAGCCTTTCAGAGACAGTGCCTAGCATTTTACATGCCCTTTGTAGCATTTAATGGACAAATAAAAGCCTGGATTAATAGTAGTAGTAGTAGTAATAATAATAATAATAATAATAATGGAGATTTGTGAGCAGGGAATTTGTTGGGTTTGTAAAGCCTCTGTAGATGTTTATGACCTACCTGAACAGTAAAATGGCCTCATTTTCTAACCTTCCTACAAAGGACAGTCATCGGCTGCCCATTTAAAACGATCACGAGTCATTAGCACAACCAAAATACATCTCTGAGGAATAGCAATTATTGTTTTACGAGATAGTTGTTTATACCCAAGTACCGCACATCAACTCTCTCAATGGCCAGCAGTGTCACACATTTTTTTCAGAAAACCTCAGCTATGTCAAACCAGTTAGGGGAGGTCACCCCTACAGCAAGTCGGACAGAACAAGCAGGAAAGAAAGAAAGAAAATCCAGCAGCGCGCTGGCATGGGGATGCGACCTGGGCTCCCAGCGAGCCCTGTGCTCCAGTTCCACAGCAGGGCTGGACACAGGCTCATGCTTTCCGCTCCACTCCTGGGGTAAAGGGCCACCAAACCCCTATTTCCTATTGCCCCCTTTCCATCTGGTGGCTTGGGGGCCGCTAGAGCTGTGATACGGATACGCTCCTGACGGATTAAAGCTAATCCAACATTTCTTACCCCTCAAATCCTCCTTACTGTGCTTTCTGGTCCTGTATTGTGCCCTGCTATTGTTAATGCAACTGCCAGTGACATTTTCTTTTGGCTTTCCTCTCCCAGTATCTGGATTGCCACCCTGCCTTCACTGGGAGGTCATTGAGTACCCTCTAGTGGATATTTTTGGAAAACATAGCTCAGCTCTGTATTGGTCTCTGGAGATTTAGCAGCAGCAGCTCCCTGGAAAGCCTTGTATTTAGAGGCGAGATGCACAGGGGATGGATTACAGTAAGCACAGCACATGCTAACGGCTGAAAACTCCTACAAGAGCTTCTCTTTAGTTAAATCAAACATGAAGGGCAAACAAGATTAAAAATCAATACTTCAGAGAGAGACTGCTTGAGTTTTTTGAACTAGTAGCTGTGGACAAAAGTAAAAATACCTGTGAGGAAAAATCAATTTGCCAGTAGCATTCGCTTTCAGTTTTTGGAAGAGCCTGGGATGGGATTGGGCCTCTGACTTACGGCATTCAAGGAAAGGCTGGAAATTATGGCAGAGAGCTCCTGGAAGGAGCAAGGATATATCCCTGTGATTGGCCTCCTTCCCCTTTATTTATTAGCTTTATTAACCATCCCTTTTTAAAAAAATAGCTAATGCATTTGCCCTTTGCTTCCTGTCAGCTAGAAGTGGCAGGTTAGGCTTCACAAATAGCCAGACTCTCACCCAGTCACTCACTCACTCCCCTTCCTCAGAAAATGGGATTAAAAAAGTCTCATGTCAAGGCAAGGACAGGGAGCTCATTTGGCAGTTACCATCACAACAAACCAGACTTGACTAGGGGAAAAAATGCTATAATTACAGAATCACAGAATTATCAAGATTGGAAAAGACCTAAAAGATCATCCAGTCCAACCATCACCAATACTTCTCAGCTAAATCATATCCCTCAACACAACATCCAAACGTTTCTTGAACACCCCCATGGTCGGTGACTCCACCACCTCCCTGGGCAGTGCATTCCAGTGCCTGACTACCCTTTCCGAGAAGTAATATTTCCTAATGTCCAGCCTGAATCTCCCCTGGCGCAGCTTGAAACCATTGCCTCTAGTTCTATCACTGTCTGCACGAGAGAAAAGGCCGACCCCTAGCTCACCACAACCTCCCTTCAGGAAGTTATAGAGAGCTCTAAGGTCTCCCCTGAGCCTCCTCTTCTCCAGACTGAACAATGATACCTTCCTTCTCTCTGTTTTCCCAAGCCCAGCTTTGTTCCCAACTCCTCTGTCTCCTTCTTGCCCCACGTTGCACAGGAGGATTGGGAATGGGAGCTGGGCTTTGTCTGTAACAGTTCCTCCTTCTCCATGGGCTTCAGTCCTTCAGGATGGACCTGCTTAACAGCGTGGGGGACCTCCAGACTCTGGAGTGCCTCCTCCCCTGCCTCCTTCCTTCTCCTCCTCCCACCTTGGTGTCCCCTCTGCTGCTTCTCTTTTCTCCTGCTCCTCTGCCTGTCCAGTGTTTTCTGCCCTTTCTGATACAACTTACCGATAATGTTGTCACTAGAGTGTTGTATGATACTGAACCAAAAGATTCACAGAAACTTGAATATCTGCCTACGCAGAGTGCAGACAAACAGTCTCCACACAGAAAATGCCTCCATGCCTTTCTCCTTTTCATCACAGCAAGCAGCACTCGTTTCTGCTCCTGTCATCTATCAGCCCAATCCCTCTGTCAGCAGTCTCATCGGTTCTCCTTGGGTTGGTGTCAGACTGAATGTCATACAATTACCAGGTTCATCTTTATGCCTTTTTAACGATGGCTTAAAGCTAATACCCTGTAAGGCTTCAGGAATTTCCCTGGTACATCAGGATGTATTCAAAATGAAGATGAGTAGGCCAATTATCTCCTAGGCAAATCTTCCAGGCATCCTGAGTATGTAGCAAGACTTAAACCCATTTGTCTAATAAAGATTTTAATGTACTTTAACTTAGTAGCTAAAAAATATTACTTCTCTCATTTTACTTGAATATACCACCCTGCTTTTTTTTTTTTTCTAAATGCGTAATAGAAATATTTATCTGTCTTTACCTCTTCTCTCCCATCTCCTTAGTAGGTAGTTGCTTCGGCTGCTGCCCACTGGTTTTCAGGGATATCCATTCGACTTTGCCCTTTGCATGTCTCATTTCTCTCCAGGAGCACAAGCTCCATGATGGTCTGCTGGATATTTCATAAAAATACAGTACCTCTGTTGGCTTAAAAGGCTTCTGGATCTCTCCTGGTCATATGCTGGCTGTTCATCTCCTTTTTTAATGTTGTCTTTTCTTGTGAAGCTTCTGGCCATGGCTCCTGAAGGCTGGGCTTCATGTGCCATTCTTATGCCGTGGACTGGTCATCACTGAAGCTTCAATTTCTGAATCATCCTTATGGGTGGAGTTTTGCTTTTGCTGGGAATCACTATTATTTTCAGGAAGTAGCTGGCCATTCATTTGTCAGAATTTAGCAGAAAAACAGATTTTCTCTATATACAAATAGGTAAAGAAGGGCCAGTCAAGACCCACACCCTCTCTCTAACCTCTTGCTTTGGACCCTCTGTAGTCTGTCCTCTCCACTAAGACTGGAGACACCTCCAGCCACCATCTGCCCCGTCCCTGGGTTCATCAAGGTTTCCAAAAGATGAGTGTTTGGTAAGGACGTATTTTCAATAACAGGCACGGGTTATCTCAGGAGCTTCTCAGTTGTTGGAAATTGGCCCTGACCTGAGCAGGATTTTGGACCAGAAGGCCCACAGAGACAGCTCCCAAGCTAACAAGCTAAATTGTTCTGTAATTCTACATAAAAATACTGTATACCATGTGGTGAGATAGAAGAAAGTATTAAAAAGAGGCAAAGGTGGGCTACAGGGTGACAACTCAATTACATTATTGAAAAAAAAATTCACTTTTTTTTTTTTATAATTTGATTTCCTGAAGCAAAAACCTCCATAAAGTGTGTAACCATTTTTCAGTTTATATTCCCTAATCCGTTGATTTTCTAATTGCTTTGAAGCCTTCCCATTAACACCAAGCTGTGGTGCTACCGCCCAGGGATGTACCCAACACCTCGATGATGTAAATTTTCCTTGCTAGCTCCTCTGTTATGAAGAACCTGCGTTCCCCAATGAACGAGGCCATGACAACACTGCTGTTTTGAAAGCGGTGAGTCACCTTGGTTTACTAATGATATGTTCAAAATATGGATCATTTCTGGCCTTGTTTTAGCCAGGGTTCTGAGACACCTACCA
Organism: Tetrax tetrax; assembly: GCA_009806455.1. Taxonomy (NCBI): domain Eukaryota; kingdom Metazoa; phylum Chordata; class Aves; order Otidiformes; family Otididae; genus Tetrax; species Tetrax tetrax. Next base: position 156,637 of record WHYT01014493.1, on the reverse strand, counting down.
GGCAGTGTGGGACCATGGGAAGAAGTTAACCAGCATCAGCAAATGCTAAAAATGGTTTTCTAACAAACCAGCCCCCATGGCACACACAGCTGTGGCTTTTCATACATGCTCTGCGCGTATACAGCTACCACACAGGAGGCTTGGGCGGCCTCTACAGATTTAGCGAGCCAACAGGTTTGGCTTCGAGAGTTTAGCGGAGGACAAGGATTTTTTTTCCCCCTATCACTGACTCAACAGTCTTCAGAGAATTTCCTACGTCATGAGAAAACAGGGTATATTAGGTTTGTGTGGACAGGTTTTGATAGCCGGGGGTGCTGCAGGGGTGGCTTCTGTGAGAAGACATCAGAAGCTGCCTCCATGTCCAATATTGCCAATGCCAGTTGGCTCCAAGACGGACTTGCCGCTGGCCAAGGCCAACCCCATCAGTGACAGTGGTAGTGCTTCTGGGATAACATAACTAAGAAGGGAAATAAAACAGTAGCAGAGAGAGGAATGAGAATATGTGACAGGAACAACTCTGTAGATGTTAAGGTCAGTGAAGAAGGAGGGGGAGGAGGTGCTCCAGGCGGCAGATTCCCCTGCAGCCCATGGTGCAGCCCATGATGGAGCAGGTTGTCCCCCTGCAGCCCATGGAGGCCCACAGAGGAGCAGAGATCCACCTGCAGCCCGTGGAGGACCCCACACCAAAGCAGGTAGATGCCTAAAGGAGGCTGTGACCCTGTGGGAATCCCACGCTGGAGCAGGCTCCTGGCAGGGCCTGTGGCCCCATGGAGAGAGGAGCTCACACTGGAGCAGGAGCTGTGATCCTGTGGGGGACCCACACTGGAGCAGTCTGTTCCTGAAGGACTGCAGCCTGTGGAAGGGACCCATGCTGGAGCAGCTCATGGAGAACTGCCTCCCATGGGAAGAACTCATGCTAGAGAGGTTTGTGGAAGACTGTATCCCATGGGAGGGAGCCCACGCTGGAGCAAGTGAAGAGTGTGAGGAGGAAGGACCAGCCACAACCTCCATTCCCCATCCTCCTATACCACTGGGGGCAGGAGGAAGAGAAATTAGGAAAGAAGTTGAGCCCAGGAAGGGAAGAGTGGGAGGAAGGTATTTTTTAGAGTTGTTCTTATGTCTAATTATCCTACGCATTATTAATTAGCAATAAATTAAATTTATTTCCCCAAGTTGTGTCTGTTTTGCCTGCAATGGTAACTGGTGAGTGATCTCCCTGTCCTTATCTCAACCCATGAACTTTTTGACCTATTCTCTCCCCTCTAAGCAGCTGAGGAGGGGGACTGATAGAACAGCTTGATGGGCACCTGGTGACCAGCCAAGGTCAACCCAGCACGCAGGGACACGCTAGCTCAAGCACCAAAGACACAATCTGTTTCACAGAGCAAGCATAAGCGTTCGTCTCCGTGTGATTTCAAGCAGAAGCAACAAACACGTAGAGCAAAAAATGAATTGGCTTAGCCAGCGCTTCACAGGGCGTGAGCTGCCACCCATGGTAATTTCAGTGCAATACCTGCCGCCTTCCCCTTCGCAAAAGGCCACTTGAGTGACTCACGCTCTCGTCTACCGACGTTCCCAACTCCTTAAAACTGCATCACTCGCTCTTTGCCTTGAACCCAAGTTTTCAAAAGGTTTTGAAGAGAGTCAATGGTTTTTTTTCTTTTTCTTCACAGAGCCTTCTTTTGAAAGAGCAGCATTCCCAGCCTGCACCCCAAAGGACTGGCAGCAGGAAGTCGGCCTCCTCCCCTGCCTTACTCACTTCACTCGCGCTTGCTTCTCCCTGCAAAGGGATAGACTCTCACCCTCCCTCCCCGTGACGGAGAGTTGAGACACTGAGCCACCGCGGCCTCTCTGGCTCTCCCTGGTAAGGAGCACCTTGCCTTTTTCTGATTAGGCTACAGAGCTATGATGCTGACCCAAACGTAAAGCCAGGATGTGTAGCCATCTCCTTCCCTTGCTTTACTACTGGGCAGAAGAAGAAAGCACCATGCTTCCACACTCACCCTCCTCCTCCTCCTCCTCCTCGTGCTGGATGCCCCTGTGCCAGCCCAGCCACTCATTATCTCAAAGAACCTTGAAAATTCTTTCTAAAAAGTGTTACAATTCTCTTTTTATTAGCACAGATGGCAAGGGCTGCTTTTTCAGCGGAACGAAGAGCTCTGCATCTCTCCAGCCCTGCAAGGAGAGCCGTAGGGGGTTGGCGTTGGGGGGTGGGCAGCGCTTCCCACAGTGGCGGGCTGGCACAGCCATGCTTTCCCAATGCCTCTGATGACTGATCCACTTGGCAAAGCTGCTCTTCTGGATACATTCAGCTCCTTAAACCTTTTCCTCTCCCTTTCCAGAAGTGACAACTTCTCTGTTTGCACCTCCGTTGCATCACCAGCCACCCCCCACAAGAGCTGCCCTGCATTTTTTTTGCCTAACAGCATGTAATTAATCAGCTCAGGTTTGTAATAAAATATGACGCCCATTTAATGGACTGAGTCACCAGCAGAGCCAAGCAAAACGAGCCGATGGGAAGGATGGCAGGGGTGATAACACGGGGCTGTCAGCAGGAGAGGAGCAGGCCTGCCTTGCACAGCCAGCGCTCTTCCTCGGCGACACCAAGACCCAACCTGCTCATGTTTCCTCATTGCTTGGTGAGGCTTTGGCACATTTTCCTGCCTTACCCAGTGCTTCTGTGGCGGGAGCCAAATTGGTCAATCCTTTCCATAAGCGATGGGCATGAGTGAAAGATTTGGCTGGGAACTGGGAAAGAGCTGCGAGGGGCCACCACCCCTGCAGGGATGCCCACTCTGGAGATGAGGGGAAGGGGTAGGACCCCATCAAGGGGATGAGTGTTTCAGGGGGAGCTACCAGCCTCATCCCCGCACTGTTGCTGGCATTTCCAAACATTGGGCCAATTTCTATTTGTAGCATTAATTCTCATTCGAGGGTCATAAAATACATACGTAAAACCCCCACGGCACTGTACTTTATGTGCCCTTGAGTCACAAGACAAAGAAATTTCATGACATTTATAAAAATCTCCTTCTTGTGCTCAGAGATGGACAAAGCTAACACAGAGTTGTTCTTGTGCAGCTGACAACGACTTGAGGGCTTGCACACAAACAGCAGAAGCAATGTGCCAGGGGCTGCTCACAGGTAGCACAGGAAGATGTTGGGGGTTTTACAATTTACTTTGCAAGAGCTGCAAGAAAAAAAAAAAAAACAAACAAAAAACCCCCAGAAACAGCAGATTAGTTTAATTTTAGCATCAGGAATACAGAAAAGAGTCTGTATGGACTCAACATAAGATAAAGTGAATGCACCTTCGAAACAAAAGTGAAAAGTGCAACATAATCATTTCAATGACATGAGTGTCTGGGTGTGCATATCTAGACACACATAGCAAAAGTAAACACTTGCTGATTGTATGGTTAACACAACTGCTCTTGTGTTAGAAGCTCTTTAAGCAAAACTGTTTTAGCTCTATTTCAGGCAATTATTAATATTTCTGTGCAACTGCTTTTCATCTGTTTGTTAGAAAATGCTTATCTAGAAAACTTTTATGATGTAAGCTAATTACACCCCAAATTAAAAAGATTTCATTATTAATGAATAAGACACTGGGATTTGGCATTTGCTTTCAGCATTCAGTGAAATTCCTATTTAATGCTGTGTGAACTAGCTTGGTCTCTTATCCCAGACCAGAAACTGCAAACGTTTCGATGGTATAAATCATGCTTTGCAGGATATTCATTGCACGAGAAGATTCAGGCTGCTCTGGGGATGAGCAGGAGAGCAAAAGCTCTGCCAGGTGTTAGTGTTTCTCTGTACCACCTGCTCAGGGAGGCAGCAGTGGCCAGGGGACCGCATTTCCAGCCCCTCAGCATGACGAGTCCCATAGAGAGCTTGCAGACGCAGCGGTAGCCTTGCGTTAGCCTGCCACAGCTGTGGATGGAACAGGATCAAAGGACAGAATGATCCTTACCCAAGTTCTTGTAAGTCTTGTTTCTGGTTGTTTACCAAGTATTCTAACCACTTGGTAAATACCTTATTTTTTTATTGGAAAAAAATTACTAACAAAGAGCTAGCACTAACATAGATTACCTACCACACATTTTATTGTTGAATAAATAATCTCCTTACTTTAGCGTTATCCCTCCCAGCAGTCCTGTATTGTTAAAGCACAACACCACACTGCAGAAAGGGTGTCTGCTCAGAACTTGTTTGGTCCTCTCTCATCCTTGCCTGTAGCCACTGGAAAACATACAAACGTCCCGCAGTTAACCAGCACGGTAGCCATTCCAGGTAAACTATTCTTTTCTTTGGGTCTCCTTTCCCTGTTAAGGTAAAAAATACCCCAAAGCTAAACACCAGAGAGTGGTCTTGTACTGATGTTGAGAAGCTCCTGAAAGAGCTGCTTTTGCTTTTGGTGGTAGGTGGACACCAGAAAAGCCCCTCTAAGATTGCCCATCAGTTAAATTTTTAACGCCAAGAAGGTGGAGCTGCAGAAACGCCCTACTTGTTGATGCCAGAACATTATTTAGCTCTCCCTTTGAAAACATCAGCAGTTAGGAAAGGCTCCAAGTTTTCCTAAGGAAACACTGTCATGAAATGCGTCATCCAGCTGGCTGTGCCTTCACCACCACTCACCTGGATCTGCCCCTGTGTAGCGTAACCTGCTACCAGCTCGCAGGCTGTGCCGAACCTGCCAAATCCAAGTGCCACCTAGAAAATCCTGTGTGAGCAGATGCAGTTTTCAGCTCTGAGAATTTTCAGTTTCCTGACTAAATCACCTGGAGCAGAAATTCAGTGCCTATTATTTTTATTTATTTACTTATTTAAATTGCTGTTCAGTCATTCCAGTAAGGCCCCAAAGGTAAACCAATCCCAAGAAGTCGGAATGACCAGCAATGAGAATGCTGTAATTTTAAAAGAGGCTCAGGGCCAAACATTCCTATGATTTCTAACACTTTCACCTTCCATGGGATGCCATGGGCATCCCGCTGAGCGTGTAGGGATCCCTCCCTGCTAACATAAAATGCTGCTTCTGCTCCAGAATTGCCAGCTTCAGGAAATGAAATTCTGGCTCAAAGGTTCAGACCACATTATAACAGCTGAAAAAGGAAATCAAGAAATACATTCAGTCCAATCTCTGATTCAGTGTATTATTAATATATTTTCTAAAGCATCCTTCACCACTGTAAAGGCTATTCCATGTAAGCAACAAAGAGAAACAGGTTCCAGCTGGGGCTTTAAAAACCTGATACTGATTTTCTTAAAATAAATAGCACTAGTAATGAGGGCATTTCTTAATTTGGTTGCTTATGCTACTAAAACAGCAGAGGGAACAAAAAGAACAGTAAGTAATAACCTCAAGGAGCACACTTTGGGGATTTTTCTTCTTTACCTTATTCCTCAATGCTGAAGAAAGAGATTATAAAGTTGTGTTGAATGTAATGACTTTTAAAAATTACTTAATCTATTTAAATCAAGGAGTTGGGACACAAAAAAAAAAAGCTGGGTTTTTTTTTTTCCCCTGAATTCCTGGTTCCTAAACATAATTTTCACAACTAATAATGGCACATATCTCTATACCCTGGCCCAGCCACAGTGCTGGAAAAAAAAAAAGCTGTTAACTACATATACGTTCTGGCAGACTTTATAATTTAAAAAAAAATTATAATTCAGATCCAGAATACAGTGCTCACCATGTCATAATGATGTTGATAGCTCATCTTGGTGTTTAGCAATACGCTTACCAGGGGAGTTTTGACCTACAGTGCTCTATGCCTGTTCTAACAAACAAAAAGAACGAACCAAATTGCCTCAAGTTTTTGGGCTGACAAAATTGATATCCCGAAATTTACGTTGAGAACAGAGCCCCAAATCACTTGTCTGGCTAAAACAACACATTATTTATGGCATTCTTGAAATTCAAAAGCAAGCAAACAACTAATGCTTCGTGCATCTGCTTGTAACCCAAGTTACAAAACTTTTTAGTACTTACCTTTTTATTATTCTCTGAATATCTTAGCATGCAATGTGAGGTCTAGACACTAAGTGAGCTCTTATAAATTCTGTTAGCATCATGGAATGTCCTCAGCTAGTGAAAATTCTCACAGAAATAAGTGAAACTTCATCTAGAGAACATCAAAAAGCATCAAAAAGTCAGGATGAGAATATTTACCCATGCAAGAAAATATTTATACTAGTTGTCTGACTTTGAAATAAAAAACAAGTCAGATTTATATAAAAATCAATTATTTATTAAATTCTGATCACAGAAGAGAATAGCTCAGTATAAAATCTCTAACAAAGTGATTTTATAGCGCAGTAAACTCTTCATTTCTCGCAGCCATAAGCTCTGTTATGAGTGTACAATATGCCTTCGTATCACGGAATACAAGACTGGAGTTTGTCCTTGCAGCCTGGTATTTGTTAAGCAGGAAGACAAAATTTAATAAAAGCTGATCCTTTTTCTAGCTTATTGTATCCAGAACACCCGGTTTTGTAGCGATGCTTTCAGACCATTATACGCAAAGCATTGTTACTACTCAGCCTGCTCAGGCTGTGTGCCTGCTATTCGACATTTCAGAATGTAAGAGGGGTCACTTCAAACACCCCAGTGACAAATCAAAGCAGTAGATTATTTCCCAAACGCACATTGCAACCTTCATCCAAGGAGCCACCCTAGCAGAGCAGAAAGGCATGCACAGTGCTTAAAGAGAGCAAAGAGGGGAAAAAAATGAAGCTCTTACTGAATCCAGAGCAAAGTTTCTTCAAACTCTCCAGCTTGGGCTGTCCACAGAAAATGTTCAAACATCTCCCGCCAAGTCTGGCGTTTTGAAAGTAGGCAGAACTGCAAAAAACATTCCTCTTTGGCCCAAGGACTTCTGCCCTATGTATGGAAATCAGGTCAGACACCAAACCCCAGCTAAGAATCTGCTGTCCAGTAAAGAAAATCCGTAACGGGTTGGATGGACCCAGCTCTGCTCCCTGTGCCCAAGGGCAGCATCTGAGGCGAAGCCAGTGTACCAGGCGATGCCATGGAGTTGAAACCCTTGTCTGTCCAACATCCCAGAGTCCATTTTAACTTTTTACTCACTTGCAACTACTACAAGATCTTTTTGGGAAGTACATCCCACTCTGGAATAATTTAGTAAGCAAGCACCTGACCTGAAGACACATTTACAAAAAAGAAACATAGCAATAATAGGAGATCTGCAAAATACATTTTTAGCAGTTACATAGCAATTTTCATCTTTGCAGAGCTTTGTGTTATTGCAAGAAGCTCCTCAGAAGCTTTGAAAAAGATGATCACTCAGAAAATACAGAGTAAATATGAATTATCTGTGAGTCCTGCCAATATAGGATTATGATGTTTGTCATTACTTCCAATACAAGCATTTGTATAAATGGCTCTATTGTAATTCAAGATAAAGCATTTTTATATACTTCAGATTGTACTTACGCACAAGTACACTACTTGTATGCTGTTACAGCATCTATAAATAAATACACAGCAGTAACAGTTACACTCATTTAACTCCTGCAACATCTAGAGGCAAGGGCAAAAACTAGAGAAGCAACTGCTCCATGTTCTCCAGCCTTTGGCTTAAGTTATTTCTTGTATTTCTCTAGTTTTCTCTCATAAACACACTCAAATGATACCAGCATAAAGGTGGTTTTCTCATGAAACAAATTAAGATGATACCGCTGCAAGAGTAACAGTTCTCAATCTAAAAGTAAGGACAGACATTTATCTTTGAATCATTTCAAGAATCAAAGACGGCTTCTCGTTTGGCAGACTAAAACCTACCTGATACTGATTCGGCAGATAGCAGTGATGCCCTACAAGCTCGTACCGATTCCCACATATTGAATCAAAGTGCAAATACCTTTTTCCCCTCAAAGCTATAGCGACTGTATGGTGCTCGGGCAGTAACTGCTGGCACTGGTGTGACACTATCAGACCAGCGTGCACGAATCAGTCCCTGGACAACCAGCACTGCGATGATCAAAAGAGCCATAATCTTGCCCATCAATAAACATATTTGTAATTAACTCAAAGGCGATACCACTGGTGCATCAGGCAATTAATAGAATAGCATGTGTGCATTCATTTGCTACCTAGAAGTCTCAAACATAAAAAGACACCGAAAGGCACTAGTCCATTGAAAGTACTGCCTTCAAAACGGTCTTTGGGTACGTGCTTCACTTGCATCTAAGACTACAGCGTGCGTGCACTCCTCTGGTAACTCCAGTGCTTTGAGCCGAGCAAGCAAACAGGTAATAAAACCCTTCCCCAATCCCAGTTTGGTGGATGGTAAGCAGCAAGTGATACAGTAAAGAAAATCAAACATGGAAAACAAGGGATTCAGTCTATTCTGTCCAACCATCTGATGATGGTCACGTGTGCTTATTTTTAATTACTGGTGGGGAATAAATACTACAGAAGAGATGCCTGGACAGACTGCCTACCACTAGCATACCTTCATTAACTAAAGGACAAGTCCTGCTCTGAACACTTTGTGTATTTTCTAATTCCAGGGAGGGTGTAAGCAATGGATTGAAGAAACAGCTGCTAATTATGCAAGAGATAATTGACCCCACCGTATTTTGCTATGATGGCAGACTTGATTCTCTGCTACCTGACACCCGGAGTAGCTATTTGCACTTAGGTGCTAGGACGCACACCCTGCAACAGGACGCAACTCAGTAGTATTATAGAGCTGATTACAGAGATCATGCTTTGTGGATGAGCTATGAAGGAACTTACACACAGCAACACGCAGTCGTGAATTACACCTACTGTTAGGAGCGCTCCAGATTCTCCAGGATGAGAGACATCACATTAACACAACATGGCGTCCAGCAAAAGCTAAACCACGTGGCCAATTGTATTCCCAATTGTTGATACTTCCAAGACTGAACAATCTGGAACCTTGGGTACAGTGTGCAGATTCTTTTACTGCCACCTTCTCAAAAGAAATTGAGAAGGTTTCTTAGCTAGAACCATTATATTCAGGCATTACATCCATTTTTCACTTTGCTGATCCTTCCCTTCATCTCCTGCACAGCCAAAGCACAAGTCACACTGGGAGAGCAGCAAAGACCAACTCCATCTGACACTTTGAGTTTCTCCCAGCCTTAAGATGACGTTTGGACCAAATCTGCCAATACATGTGCTGTACAGCCAGAATATATTCCAGGAGACTTATTTTTTGTTTAAATGGACATCTGATCTTCAGTTAATTCCCTAAGGGTGACTTCAAAGCCACTAGACTACCATTCTGGGGCAATATCCAAAATGAGAAAGTCTCCATAACCTCAGAAAGGGGAAGATGTGCCACAAAAGTGTTTCTCTCAAACTTCCAGTCCACATAACAGATTACATCAACACAACCTTGTGCAACACTAAAATTAGCATCTCAAAGCAAGATGGGACACAGAACATTCTACAGAATGCATAAAACCAAACTCAAACAGTATGAAAAAAAGTAATTTTTATTTTTATTCTTTACAAAAGCATGAACACCTTATGCAAAAGCAACATCCTGAACCATACATTTCCCTCATTCTCCTGGGATATTGGCAGAAAGCAAGTATTTTCTCTGTTCTTTAGAACTTCAGCACATTGCTGAAGTGAATGTGAACCACCCCACCGATTTCCATGGAGCTCTGACTGCTTATGTTAGAAAAAGGGTCAACTCAGAGTGCAATGCAATAAGATGTCCTATGAGTGAGTCGCTCTAGGTGCCAAATTGGCCTAGACTGTGCTTCTAACCAAGATGAACACACTATCCAGATACTTACTAAGCTCTCCATTCTCTTAAATTTTTACTGAAATAGATCTAATTTTAAACATCTGTTTAAACATTATGACTCTCACCCCACACTAACTTCACGCAAGGTTTAACTTTACGCACTGTGAACAATTACACTCAAGTTTTTGAAAGATAGCAAGTGCGCTTAGGAGCGTGCTAATTTTAGGAGCGAGACCTTTCAGCACAACAGCTATTTACTCCTTTCTTACCTTCCTCCCCAGCACATGGAGGTCAAGTGCTTACTCTTAAGAAACGTGCCCTAAGGTGAAAAAAAAAGGTGCAGCATTTTTATTTTGCCTTCATCTTTTTCTCGTGATCTGCAGCTGGAAGTAGATAATGGTCATATAGTCAAATAGCCCACACTTTTGAATCTACAGAGAAACATTTATTTTAAAAGTGTTCTGTTAAACAGAGAATTTGATTGCAATGACTTCAAACACTTACCTGGAGCAAATAGCTCAAATTGTTTCCTAAAATGATCCCTACTATAAAACAGCATAATTCCTAGTTCCTCCAAGTTGAGGTTCCTCCCCTCAGAATCTACAACTGACACCCCAAAATATCTATTCCAATGGGAGAAATGGCTCTGGCTTCTCTGCCATCTTATGTCTAAAATGACTGACAAATACTATTTATGTCTGCAAGACTGATACTGGATCTATGGATCAATGAAAATTGCTTCATTTTACTGCTCAAGCTGTAGGAACTGTTCTATGAGCTCCTGTTAACTTCACATTAAAGAAATATAATTTACTTCACATACTGAAAGAACCTGCTAAGAACCCATATATACACACACAATGTACGTGCACACATATATACACACACATATATAGACAATTTGTATTTATTTTACACTGACAAAGTGCTAAAAGAATCCAACAGCTGTCACTGCTAGAGATGAGGCTAAATTAAATGGTATCACTTATATGGCATCAAATAATTATGAGACTCTGGTCCAAGAGCTTCAGAACTGTTAGAAAAAGAGTACCTTTCATTGGCAAAAAAGAAAAGTTTCAAACAGTTCAAGTTTCACTTTTAAATAAGTTGGAAGCATTTAGGGAAAAAAAAAAACCCAAACAAAACAAAACAAAACAAAACCCAAAAAACCCCAAACAAAAATCAAAACAAAAAAAACCCAACAAACCCAAACCCAAAATACCATGCAAAGCAGATTTTATAATTTATATTTCAGTTCTGTGTATAGCAAACATCCACATTTATAAATATATTCTACTACTTTCATGGTGAAATTCTGAGGTGCTTTGGACTCAATGATTATTTAAATGAATCTGGTAGTATCTCAAATGTGCATCATTGCCTCAAATTTTGAAAAAGAAAAAGCTGTACAAGTTCAGCCCTGTATTCTGTGAGTCTGGCTGCATAGTCAGAAACAGAAGTATTGCACTCAAGACCATGCCTACAAAAAAAGCACATTTAATAAGGCCATTATAGTCAAGATCATAATGGGACTCAAGTCACATGAACAATCAAATAAATCATAAATAGACCTAGGAAAGCCATATCGCGGAAGATGGACTCAAAACAGCAGTGTTCCAGCAATTTAATAACTTTTGTTTTTCCCATGAAATGCCAATCTCTCAAACTGGTTTTGTCCACAGGGCCAGACAACATGATGTGTATGTATGCATGTGTTGTTTCATTTTTTTCTTAAAAGTTACCAAGTGCCCCAGAGTTTGAGTATAGGATTCCACTCAAGTTCTGCCAATAAGGTTCAAATTGTTGCCAACTTTAAGCAGCTTCCATGCATGATAGGGGGAGAGAAGATTTGACTTTCAGTTGACATGCAAGACATAAATCTTACTTACAAAATGTAGCAAAGACATAATTCAACCTGTACTGGAATACTTCTTGGCATGCTCTTTCAGAGCTAGATCACATTAAGAGTATCAATTTATCTGATCTGGCTTACCAGAAGAAAGATGGAGCAAACAACCAATTTAACACAATACAAGGAATGGTACAGATTTACAAGTTAGCTGCCCACATCCCATGGCAAATAGAAAGAAGCTACCCTTTAATCCAAGTGGGGTAAGCTACCTTGAATTTACAGTAGGGTAAATGTATTCACACCTGCCATTACCCTGGAGTAGCGACTGTGCTGTAAATCTGCTAGCTTGCTTTGTAGTTATTTGCTCCTTTAGCCATTCTAAAGTTACTCAGTCAGCTAGCATTTTGGCTTGTATAAGGGTAGTGGCATTTGCCCAAGAAGGAAGGGTAGACCACTAGCCCTCTTCCACACGCCACACTACAAAAATATAGAGTTATGCAAATACGAAAAGCATCAATACAAAGGCTGGAAGAATCACAGGACATAGCAGATAGGAAACTTAATGGTCACATGCACTACAGTTCAGCAGAGACATTTTTTCACAATCCTATATTCTGCCATAAAATCCTCAGTGGTGGAGATTATGGAGAATCAACTCCAGCACTAGGAATTATTTCTGAATACAATAGACTATACCCAATTCCTTTTTTCCTAGGACATGGGTTTTGGGTTCAGATAGCTTTCAGTATAGAGACAAGAGACAAATCTGAGTCACAGAAGATGCGACCTGTTTGCATATTATAAACAAATAGATAATTGAGATGCAAAAAAATTTAAACGTGTCTCTCACTTCACACCTACAGCTCCACGTACTTTTTTCCTTGCAACAGTGGTGTCACTTGCCAGATGCAAGTTTGTCACTAACAATAAATATGCTTTTGACCAGAGCTGGGAAGAATGAATTTAGGCAGCATCAATGCAGATCTTGCAGCAATGAGCAAAGAACCCGGGAGTTCAGGACATGGTTTCTAATTCCACCTCTGTCTTATACTCATTGCACATTGAGCAGCTCAAAAAGTCTCTCTTAGTAATCACATCATTTTGAAGGAGAATAACTCTTTCATATTTTCTTCACAAAAGGAGCAGTAAGAAGTCCATGAATGTACCACGTAAGATGAAAAGCTGTCTAAAAGGCTTCTGCTTATTTTAGTAGTTTTGGCTAAAAAAAAAAAAATAAAATAATTAGCAGAACCACTTTGACAACTAGGTCAGAAGAGTCAAGAATATTTTGGGAACAGAGTTTCAGAAGCCCATCTCTGACATTCGTATTAAAATGGCCTAACTACTAGCAATACCTGGTCTGCAAGCGTCTTAACAAATAGAGTACTGATGGGTATCAAGCAGTAGCAGCACTTTCAACATTTTATGTTTGCTGTATTCAGTACTTTTAAAATGAATTCTCTCTGCCAATAAAGTGGCTGTCTTGTAGTTAGCATGACTAACCATACACACAGCATTTCTAATTGGAATTACATAGTGTTTCCTCTCCACCACAGTATTATCTTACCATTTTCAGTATCAGCCAGCACCACAGGTTTAATGCAGGTGATAAACAACAAGCAGCAGGCCTACTTTAACTACCTGCTTCAGACAATGTATTGTTTCATATTTATACATTCTTAAAATGTTTAGCTATACTAAAAGTACTCAAAATTTGAGTTTACACTGAAAAAGCTTATTGATGACTTCACCAAAAAAATACCCCCCAAAATCCCTTTTACTTTCACAGGAAATAATGTTTTCTTCTGAATTAGTTTTAACTTATATTTATATTAGAGGACTCCATATTTCAGAAACCAGTTATTTAATGCTCAATATTCTTTTCAGCAGATGAAGAGGTAGGTATTTTTCCACACAAGAAAAACAACAACAAAAAAAAAACAAGCAAAAAAAAAAACCACCAAAAAAAAAACCCCCAACCTGTAACAGACACTCAATTAAATCAAGTAATGTCTGAAAAGTCAAACACTGTTCTGATAGTAGATGAACATAGTGTGTCTGAAGATACTCTCCAAGGAGGACAAGAAAAGTTGCGCATTCTGATTAGATAATACATCATAATTTGAAATTTAATAATTCTCTGGAAAGAAAACACAAGTATCGAAACGCTACTTCCTTCCCCTCCCTCCCCCAAAGAAATGTGGGTGCCAACAAAACTGCCTGTATCAACTGCCTGCCTGTATATTAACTTTTGGACTGCTAAACATGGAATCAATTGCAATTCTTCCTTATATTCACCAACACCAGCAGTCTACAAGTTTACACAGAGACCATATGCATAATAATTACATAATTACAATAGAAATCCAACTTTAGTGTTGTTCTTAAAACGATCTTCATAAATAATGAAAATATCTGTGTTCTAGCTCTTCAGTTAACCTAAGGTTAATTGGTACAGATAGTGGTTTTTCCTTCCTTTTATAAACCAGACTGGAGATTCCTCACTGCCAACAATGGTTAAGGCCTGGATCGAGTTACTCTCCTTTTGCTTTTCCCTTTTTCTGCTTCTTTCCATTTTCCACCACTGCATTGTTTTCTGGCTTGCTTACTCCATTTGCAACAGCACCATTTGCTATTTTGCCATTCTTTACGGGTTCCTTGGGCAGTTTATATGTCCGATAGTAGAAGTTACCAAACAGAAAAATGAAGGTCACAGCATAGAAAATTACACCCCAGTGCATCCATTTAGGGAAAGGACAATCAATATAAATAGACAAGGCTGTGTGGCCAATAGTCACGTGGAACTGCACCTGAAAGACAGAAAACATAGAACCAAAAAGGTTTGGATATATTCTGCAGGTCTGACTGCACCAGTGTATGCCGATGCATTAAGTTATGACAACTGCTAAAGTGAGAGGCGGTAGGGAAGATGTATTTGGCTGTCATATGATGCATGTGCACATATGCCTGACCAGGGACATCAAATTTACTGCAGTACCTGGCACCAGCTTTCAGAAATAAGAATACAAGAAGACATTAAGAGATCTGGATTTTCTCCACCTTTTGAGCAGGTTTTTGCAATTCAGTCAAAACAACAAGTAAAGCAGTATTACAAAACTCTCATCTATGCTGCATATTTTTTTGAGAAATGAAATAAATACTTCCATCTCCAGGAAGTATTCTAACTTGAGCTGTGAGTATCAGACAGCTACGAACTTTTGGAAGGAGCAGCATCTGTTCCAAAGCTCTGCAAATGCAAATCCACTCCGAGGCAATACCTTCTGAGATAACGGAAGAATGTTTACTTACCATTTGCAATATGGTCAAGTATCGTTTCCACCACAGGTATTTCTGAAATTTAGGGCCACAGGCAGCTAACCCATAATACATGTACATAATGACATGAATAAACGCATTCATCTGAGCTCCAAAAAAAGCTGTCCAGGAACAGAAGGAAAGATTGTCATGTGATTTTGAAAAAAAGAAATAAGTATTTTCTAGTATTTTTCCTGTGATAGTAAAAATTATAAAGTGCAGGACATGCCAAGCTTCCACCTTTGAAATATTCAACAGTATAGAATAGACTTGACTGCCAACATGTGCTGAAACAAAAGGCTGTTTACGCAGTAGGTCACATCTTTCATGGAACTACTTATGCAAAAACTTTTCATAAAATTTTTGTTGAACAGACATAAATCACATGGATTCCACATTAGTTATTATAGTATAAGTGCAATTGTTTTCCTAAAGGATAATGAAAGGTGGTATTTGACAATGTAAAGTATAAAGTATCAGGTTCTGATAGCTAAATCTTTTAAACTACATTTAAATATACAAGATTCACTTCTCAGCAAGAAGTCAACCAGACTACCACGTGAATTTCTTAAAAAGGCCAAAATATCATACAAAGCAAAACTTCACTTGTGGCTACAAGATGTTTAAGGGCACTGCCAAGTGACTTTGTCTAAATTGCTCTTCTTTAGTTTCCTTATTTATGAGTTAAAATATCCAACATTCTTAGATATATAAATGTATACTATATCTTCTTCCAGAATGATCCATGCTAGAAACAAAGATAACAGTGCTCCTTTCCATTAAGATCTCTTTGTCCTGTCAAGATTAGTAGCCATTTAACAGAAACCTTGTTAAGGTATTCTTACACTGCTAGAGAGGCTCAAAAATACCCTAATGTATAAGATTAGGGCAATACAGACAACAGCTGCTGACATCAAATAGTTCAGATGCCCATGTGGGCACCTGATTAGTTATAATAGGGTCTAGTTTATAATAGATCTGTCTATGTAAGCAATGTGCTGCCAACTAGAAAACAGAAGAACGTAGATCTATTCATGTTTATGCAATAGTGCTCCATAAATCTGGAAAAGCAACTGTTGCTTTTCCTTTTGCAGGGGCTAGAGACTATAAGGCAGTGCAAGAACACCGAAACCTGAAACAAATTTGGACATAGTTGCAGTTGCTGTATTGAAAACTGCAGATATCTAACATGAAAAGTCTCAAAAGCCAACAAGAGAGCGGGCATTTTGAGATATCCAGGGAATTTCTAAATGAAACTACAAGTAAGCATCCAGACTCCAATAAACTTATTTTATGTGTACAGTAGCCAGTAAAGATCATGAAAGGTCTGGTTGAGTACCTGCATCCTGCAGATTACTTGTGAGAAATTCAAGGATAGTCACAGATACTTATTTTAAATATTTCTTAAGTACCACTCAGTACAAGGTATCTACAGTAAATAAGAGCATTAAACCCCCATGCATTAAGTATTAGTGTGGTTTGATAAAAACCCCAAAAATCTTAGTTTGGTGTGGTGTTTACTGTATGTTATTTTCAGTGTCTTCAGCCTACAAAGCACGTTACAAACAAAACACTGTATTTCCCCTGAACCCTCATCTCTGTATAGTTTGTAATTTGAGACACAGCGAAACAACAGGAATAAGGGTACAATGCAGGCAAGGGAGGATGTGGCAAGTAGAATGCAATAAAATTCTTTGACGGGGGCTTTAAAAAGGAAGCAAGGAAAAACAAAAAGGTTGATAATGAATTATAGACTTGTGTCATTATGGATAGGTTTTAGAAGTTAATTGACAGATTTATTGGCTCACCTTCAAGGGAAGGTTCAGAATTTTATACATGCCTCTCTATAAAAAAGAAAGCAAACCCTAGACTCAGATATAAGGCCAAAATAACATCTCCATTAACTTCATTACATCTGCATACAGATTGTGGCCCACAATTAGATTTGCAGTTCTCTGTATCTGCAAAAATTAAAGTTAGGCAAGATATGCTCATCCTTCTATTTCATACAGAATAAGGATAATTTTGAAGACAGAACTTCAAGCTTGCAATTGATGTCCATGAGAAAAAAAATTTAAAAAGTTTTGCAATTCATTAGATTATTGCCCTGTTATCTTTTCCTCCCCCACATTTCCCACAGAGGAAGATTGTACACATTAAAGCTACTGCACTGCTTCAGTGCTATTTAAGCAGTCTTGTATATTATAATGTTCAGTCAACAGAAACTTTTTTTTTTTCATTAATCTCATACAATAATAATTATCCCTTATGTCCAGTCAAAATGGTATGGGAGGAAGGGAACTCACCTTGTCCACCTGCAACCCACTTAATACCAATCCACCACAAGGTGAACATGGTGAAATGGTGATAGACATGAAGGAAACTAATTTGGTTAAATTTCTTCCTCAGGATGAAAAATACTGTATCCAAATACTCAATTCCTTTAGAAACATAATACCACCATAAAGCAGCAGCTATCTGCAATGAAAAAAAAAACAACACAGAAGTTTTATTGATGCCATGCTGAACAGAATAAAGTTCTCTCCACCTATCTGCTGCAAGAGAAGGACACTTCTTCCTTCCCCAAATCCTGGTAAATGCCGAGGTGGACTCATCAAACATCTGATGGTATGAGAACAACAACAAAAACAATACTCCATTCATCTATTCTGGACATAAAAGTGTTATTCTGAGTCTACTGCTCGCAAATCACAACTGTAAAAAAGAGCTAATATAATTATAAGCTTTGACATCTCTAAACTGTTTATCAGTTAAACATAAGGAGTTTGTGTTCTGATTCTCAAGCCTAAGCTTTGTGGGAGAAGACTACCACAGGACTTCCTCTACTAACGAGGCAACACTTGATGTGGTCAGAACAATGAGGCAGAAACATTATGCTAACGTGAACCTGCCGAGGTTGAAACTTCTATAAAATTATTGCAGTACCACAGGCATACGGATGGGAAGATATCAAAGATACAAGCTAGGTGCAGTACAGATTCCACATCCCTTCAGGCTATATTCCCCTCAGCTTCCAGCCTGTTCAGTAACCCTCTCTGGAAAGCAGCATTCCCAGTGGTTCTGAGAACAGAAGAAATGAGACCAAAGGAGCCACACAAGCTAGAGATATAACCCATCTACCCAACAGGGCAGTGCTACACACCCAAAATTCTTTTTCTAATCCACTGATCAACTTGGATCTTGCCCTAGACGCAACATAAACTTGGCTTTCTGCTGAAATCAGAAAATTGTTGTACCAGGTAAAGCCCAGAAGCTCTGTGTAGCAATTTGCTAATACTATGATACGGTGGTATGGTGGTGATGGGGACTCCCTTCCAGATTCCAAAGCATAGCAACAAGTCTAGTTCCTGGCATCGCAAGTCATCTAGCTTGTCATGCAAGGGCAGGACCAGAACAGATCCCAGATGGTGACTCACATAGAGAACGGGGGAAAAAAAAAAAAAAAAAAATTTGGAAATAGCATCACTAGCAAGGAGACTAGGCAACGTCACAATGTCACAACACTAATTTGTAAGAAGTTCACCTGGTCTTTCAGGACTCATCTGATGATAAATGAGACTTTTGTACCTTAACATGGTGTGAAATAACCTCACCACCCCCTCAGTCCCCAGGGGAGACAGAAGACAAAAAGTTAAGACAGCAGTAGCTTCCCTTCCCAAGTACACACATACTGGTAGGCAAGTGAGAGAAAAGGGAATCAGGAAAATGAGCAGTGCAGAGCAATGACACAGCCCTGCATGGTGTTTTCCTCCACCTCTCCAAACTAGCGTGAAAGAAACACATCTCTTCTCAGAGCAAGCTTGCTACAGCCATAATCAGACTGGTGAACATTTTTTTGAGAGACTACAGTGGAAGCAAAAAAGCAGCACAGCAGCAGAAGTGCCGCAGATCTGCATTGCAGACTCTGCAGTTTCCCAAAGGGACTGCACAATTTACTGCTGCCAAGCTGCAGGCTTCCATGTATCCATTAATGAATACTCTTCTCACTCTCTGGACACGATTTAGCATACTTCAGGTCTCAGAAAGAGGAGGCAGATTTTCTCAGTTTTATATAAAAAGATACTAATATCTGTCAAAGTTGGAGAGAGGCTTAAGGGGAGGAAAGTGACTCCCACAGATCTTGGAGTTCTCAGACACACAGGCAAGCTGTAAAAACTATATATATAGTGTATATATATATTTTATACATATATAGGGGGTTTTATACATATATATATACACACACACATATATAGTTTATATATATATATAAAACTATATATGTATACATAAGGTGCTCAATATCCAGTACAGTTCTGCCTCTGGGACAGGGAGTCAGGTGTTCAATAACACTTAGATCAAGGCTTTATCTCACACCCATGGATTAGCATAACAGTCCCGCGTCTTTTACAGATGTTTGCTAAAGCTGCATCTCTTAAATAAATTAAGATAAGCATCTTCTCATCTCATGAGTTAACAATAAACATGTTGGACTGTATGGATAAAATGACAAGCCAGCACTACAATACTCAAGCTCTTTGGAGGTTCTTCCTTCCGAGAAACTTTTAAAGAATCAATAGGTCAGCTACAAGCAAACTTCCATAAAAGTTCTTATAAAGCCAATGTGTATTTTTTTAGAGAAACAGTGGGATAATAAGCCAAACAGCCAATAAGCATATAGTCAATTTACTGTATGACAGAGTAAAATGTAAGTGGAGAAAAATCCAACAAAAGACCTTTATGTTTTCTGTCCAAGATGTCACAGGTTCACTATACGCTCCTGGACAAGACATTTAACAAACCTCATTCCTCCTCTTTTGAATTCCACCTGCCTT
>WHYT01014493.1:115541-127436 GCA_009806455.1 Tetrax tetrax | reverse complement strand
AGGGGAGACAGAAGACAAAAAGTTAAGACAGCAGTAGCTTCCCTTCCCAAGTACACACATACTGGTAGGCAAGTGAGAGAAAAGGGAATCAGGAAAATGAGCAGTGCAGAGCAATGACACAGCCCTACATGGTGTTTTCCTCCACCTCTCCAAACTAGCATGAAAGAAACACATCTCTTCTCACAGCAAGCTTGCTACAGCCATAATCAGACTGGTGAACATTTTTTTGAGAGACTACAGCAGAAGCAAAAAAGCAGCACAGCAGCAGAAGTGCCGCAGATCTGCATTGCAGACTCTGCAGTTTCCCAAAGGGACTGCACAATTTACTGCTGCCAAGCTGCAGGCTTCCATGTATCCATTAATGAATACTCTTCTCACTCTCTGGACATGATTTAGCATACTTCAGGTCTCAGAAAGAGGAGGCAGATTTTCTCAGTTTTATATAAAAAGATACTAATATCTGTCAAAGTTGGAGAGAGGCTTAAGGAGAGGAAAGTGACTCCCACAGATCTTGGAGTTCTCAGACACACAGGCAAGCTGTAAAAACTATATATATAGTTTATACATATATAGGGGGTTTTATACATATGTATATACACACATATAGTTTTTATATATATATAAAACTATATATGTATACATATGTTGCTCAATATCCAGTACAGTTCTGCCTCTGGGACAGGGAGTCAGGTGTTCAATAACACTTAGATCAAGGCTTTATCTCACACCCATGGATTAGCATAACAGTCCCGCGTCTTTTACAGATGTTTGCTAAAGCTGCATCTCTTAAATAAATTAAGATAAGCATCTTCTCATCTCATGAGTTAACAATAAACATGTTGGGCTGTATGGATAAAATGACAAGCCAGCACTACAATACTCAAGCTCTTTGGAGGTTCTTCCTTCCGAGAAACTTTTAAAGAATCAATAGGTCAGCTACAAGCAAACTTCCATAAAAGTTCTTATAAAGCCAACGTGTATTTTTTTAGAGAAACAGTGGGATAATAAGCCAAACAGCCAATAAGCATATAGTCAATTTACTGTATGACATAGAGTAAAATTTAAGTGGAGAAAAATCCAACAAAAGACCTTTATGTTTTCTGTCCAAGATGTCACAGGTTCACTATACGCTCCTGGACAAGACATTTAACAAACCTCATTCCTCCTCTTTTGAATTCCACCTGCCTTGCATAGAAAGCAATTACAGCCTGTGGACCAAAATTAGATGAACTTTTGATCAAAACACCTCTCCTCACTTGAGAGCAAAAACAGCCTCCATTTCTTTGCTGGATTATACCTGCTGATTTTTGTATTCCTGTAGAATTTTTTGCCTGACAGCTCTTCTGCTCTCTTCCTATCATCAAATTTTACTACCCTTCTTCTCAAACCTGATAGGTTTCACGTAGTGATGATCTATTTCAGTGCTCCCAATGACTTCCGCAGATGTTTGGATCATTAGCTTATAGATGCAGAAAAAAAATGAAAGAGATGTTAAGTAATTTGCCCAAAGTCATGCATGCAGTGACAGAGGGCAGAAATAAAGTAGAACAATATACCAATATGTAAGCTAGGTCTGGACCAGATGGCTACTATTAAACCTAATAGACCTAGTAGACCTAACCTGTAGCCTTTCTTTGGACACAGCATGAAAGAAAGATCTAGCTTAAAAGAAAATATGCATTAAAAAGGCATATTACTGAAACGAATACTAGTCACAACCACACCTTTTCTGGTAATTTTCATATGCGCCAGTCTGTTAAAACACCAGATGGCACAGAAAGATTACATTACAGCCTAGGATTAAGGGGGTTAACAAGAGGTCCAATCCCATGACCTCTGACTACTGCAGAGTTTTTTTAACAGAGGGCTGTTTTAACATGGGACTCCATTCCTGCACCCTCCTTCCTCATTTCAGGCTGGAGACAGTTATCCATGAAGGGGTTTGAAGGGACAGGTATTTCTTAGAAGGTAACAGTAACATGAAAAAATTAAAGCGGCTTTTAAAGAGAACTCTTTTCCCTGCTTCAGTTACAGAATTTTGTTTACAGGACCATGAAGTCTATTTTGTTAAGTCAAGCTCTGTTTTCACAGAAGTTTAAAGTAAATTATACTTATTTCGTAAGAGGAAACAATTCAAGCTCTAGACATAAATAAAAACAATGAAGATTACAATTATAATACAGAAGACAACCACAGTTCAGCTTTATGATTATGATCAGCATGCTTAAAACTAGGAACTAACTAATTCAGACAGCCCCAGACTCCTAATTCTCAGCTATCCATAAAGGCTTATAAAATAGATGAAACTTGACCCAGGAAACAAGGACACACAAATGTAAGCAGAAGGGGAAAGTGACTACTCACAGACACTAACATACCGTAAGTTAGACAGTATTAGGAAATAGTTCACTCCAAATACTGGAGCTTCCAAAGGAGTACTACAAAGCATGGATTTAACACCTCAGTCCTTCGCATTTATCATTTTGACTCCTAAACTATAACCAAAACCAGCCCTTCCAAGATGCAGCAGCAGCTCCTTCAAAATGCCTTCCTGGGATTCCTTCCCCCTTTTCTTTCTTCTCTACTATGAAGATTTTTTAAATATATATAATCAACTACAAAACATATTCCTCAACTTCCTGCAAGCAGTCAGTAAGGTGGCTATCTACTGCACGTAGAAGATTAGTCCTTTAGAAAGGAGTTTACTTCTGCAACTGTGGAGTCTAATTTCCATCCCCTGCAACTGTGGAATCTAATTTCCATCCCTGCTTGCTCCAGTCATCCATTGCCTCTTGTAGAACAACAGCCAAGGGAACCTGTATGAGATAAACAGGTGTAGGTAGGTTCAAAACAGTAAGTAGGAGGACCAACTTCTTCACACTACGTGTAAACTAACTGACAAAATTAATTGTCAGTGAAAGCCAGAAGCTTGATCAAGTTGAAGGAAACATACTGACAAGTTCTTGGAAGAATATCCCCTTAAAAAGCAGCAAAACAAAGAGGCTATGTCTGACTTAAGAGGTCTGTGAGCTGCAGATTGCTGGTGTTGCCAGACTATGCAGAGGAAGTACCACCACATGCTGTTCCCTTGAAACTACCATTAGCTTACTCTCTCGAGACATGACATGGGTTGGAGAGGAGAAAAAAGACATTGTATGGCACCTCGGGTAGCCAAACTTTTTTTATTTTTGGAACCGTTTATCAGCTCTCTGTACTCCCTTGAGGAACAAAGGATGGTTTATCGACTTCTCATTTTGAGTAGGAGCTTTGGTCAAAAGGGATCACTATGTTGCAACACCACAGTTGCACATTCCCAAAAAGATAGAAACAGAGGTCATACCGGGGCATACTACTACATGCAATTAGTTTCACATTTCTCAGTATCTGTTAAATCTTTCTAGGCCCCACAATAAAGTAATATATATGAAGCTGTTGGTTTCTGCAGCATGTTCCATAGTGCTTTCTGGGCTCAGTGCTGTCTCCATTTGAGTCAGCCACAGTCTCCTTTACCTGACTAATAGAGAATTAATGTATTCATTCTCTTGCAAATAAAGTTACTGCGTTTGCAATTAATTCTACTGTTGCAGTGCAGCATTCCTCTTCAGAGAAAACCCCATAACAACAGATACTAGACATTTAGTATCGAGATCTGTTAAAAGGGTGCAAGGGATATTATACAAGGGTTATAAATTCTAAACTCAAAGCTACAAAAAGCAGCCCATGTTTATTTTAAAATTGCTTTTCCAGATTTATATTAAGAAAAATGATAGTGAGAGGAACCTTGCGGGAATTTGTTTTTTTTTTTTTTTGTCCTACAGTGTCAAAAACCAACAACATATTTTCTAAGTGCAGAGCATGATACAGGCCAGAATCATATCCTAGACTCTTCAGTTAGAAGAGTACACTTGTGAAAATTGATAATTCTTTCAAAAGAACTACTGGATTATGACCAAGTTAGGAGTCTTGACTGATAACTTATTATACAGTTGCTGCAACAGCTTGAGAGAATTCAGTTTTCCTTGCTTCCTCAGCACTCCCAGTTGCAAACTGAACATGTTACAACTTGAAACTTTAGCCATAAAGTTTATGCAAATCTACAAAGTTTATGCAAATTCAAAGAGTAGATAGTGCTAGAGCAACCTTTCTTTTCTGGACATACCATATTCAATAAATACATCGTACAGGTCATTTTGCCTTTATTTCATTCTATAATAATGCTTTGTTTGTCGTATGAACAAAACAGAAGATAATTCTGTTCAGCAGGTCTGACACCTGAACAGCCTTCCGCAAACAAGTGAATCTAAAAGTGAGCTATGAAACAGAATTTTTGCATACTAAAAGTTATTATTTCTTGTACCTATTTGTATCTATTATAAAAATTATTTCAATATATGCCACCCTGGTTCTCAATGTCATCCAGCTGAGTACAAGGGCATTGTATTTTGCTTATCTATTTAAAAAAACAAACCATCAAGAATTTGTTACACTTGGCTAGATTTTGTTTTTAAACAAAATTATTAATAGAAGCATTCTAGTGACTGAAACAGTGAGTGCACAGTATTGGCAAAGGTGAAAGACAGGCAACTACCATAGGACCAATAAAAATCTACACAAACAGTGGTTCTGCAATATCAGCTATTATACAGAAGGTGCAAGACTCAAAACCTACCCTTCTCACTACCACCCCTGACACATGCACAAGCTTTCAAATGATACTATCCATGAACAGCCACCTTGTAGACAGACATTTTTAGAAACGTACTGTAAACATTAAATGTATTTAAACTATAATAGACCTTCATTCCATTTTCAGGAACATGTTCTAATCTGTAGATGAAACTTGCAAGAACAGCTGAGAGATTCTCAAGTGTCAGCTCTGCCGGAAGATAAGGTTCAGTTCATGAGCTAATCAACAGCATTACAGAAACTAACAAGCATCCGCACTTTGATTTTAATTTGAATGCTTTCCAAAAACCACACAGTTGGAATATAAGCTTCTGCAATGAAATGCACTGATAATACACTTGCCAGAAGCCAGCAAGACCTCATGAAGTCAAACACGGGTAAAGGAGACAAAAAGTTGCCTCACCAGCATGAGTGAAGTGTAACCACAGTATATGCTGACAAATCTTACTTGCTTTGATCTGGCTGGAACACTACACCCTTACTGTGGTTTAGCCTGGTATCATAAACTTCAGCAAGGTCTAGGAACCAAAGTTATGTCTATAAAGTTTATCCTGGATTGCACAATCGCAGATGAAGCCAAGGATGGTATCTTTAAGACTACCCTTACTTGTAGCAGTCAGATGAAAGTTAATGCAAATACAATGATACACTTTGATTAAACCTGCGATGTGCAATGTAATCAAACCTGAAGCAGTCTGAAAACATAACGGGATATACTCATGGCTGACTTGAAATTTGGAAACACTATTTTCAAACAAGACTCAAATAATCATGTAGTGCTATATAATAATCATATACAAATGCAAAAAAGAAATACTCACCCTAACTTCATAAACATTATCTGAATAATCCACAGTCTGGCACACATAGCTGTACCCTCGAGCTCTTGATGACAAAAACAGCTGAAAATATTAAAATCATACATGAGGGGAAAGATGCTACATAAAACATGTTCATAGCAATTATCAGCAATTTTCTTGCTACATGAAACTTACCTGAACCAAAATACTTAAAATATCCCTATCAGTCTTGAGAATACTATTGAAGAAAATCAATATTTCATTCTAACAATCTCTTGTTACACAGTACTTATTTTTTATTGTAAATTAAAAAGAAAGTACTAATTTTTCCCTGCATGTATCTGCCCAGACAATTACAGCCCTGTAAAATCAGTAAGAATTCCAGTATTACCTTAAGCTACTCAAACAAGAGTATTTCCTCTGACAGCTCTAGCTTCAGAGATAGAAAATACCTAATTGCTTTCACTATGAATGACAGACACACTATTTCCATGATGGATTAGAGAACTCCCTCCAATAGACAGGATTAGATAATTTGGATCTACTATTCTTAAAACTGTATATAAATAAAAAAAAACCCTCACAGTCAATGTTGAGCACCCATAATAGATACTGAGAGAAATTAGATGAAAAAGAGCTCCCCATTCTGCACCAACAGAAGTGGCCTAAAGCCCATGAAGTGCTTCTGTAGGGCCACTCCAAATACAGCCCATTGCAATAACTTCAGCAGGAGAAGATAAACTTGACATTTGAGTAAGTTCCCATTGGAAAGAAGAACACTTGCCTAGAGCTGTACAAGGTTCAAGTAATACTTCTAATCTTGACATTCATAAATGTTATGATCCAAGACTGTTTAAAGCCACGTAATCTCACCCTGTTAAGGATTAAAAAAAGATAGCAGTGGAGTAGACAAACTGTAAATTGTGAGCTGTAAAAGTAAAGAAGGGTGATACAAAAAGATCCCCAAAATAAACATGAGTAGGGACTGACTACTCTTACCACTAACCTGACTTCTATCTCATTTAGACTGAAGTCAAGTTTACTCCGGTATCTCAACTTTCACAAGTGACAAGTGTCACCCAGATAAAAACAACATACCAAATCTTGTGAAACGCTGGACTTACTTGCTGCACGTCTGTTAAGGAGGGAGGCGAAAGAACTGTCTACAGAAAGGATCCTAAGTAAGAATTTAACTACTTCTGGACCATCCAAGTCCATTTACATACTGGTGACATACCACTACTCTCCAGCATGGTCCCACACAGGCACAAGCACACTTGGTAATATCAGAGAAGAGCAGGGAACAGTTTAGTCTGCACTGTAACAGAAACTAACTGAGCTCTACTGCGACCTACTGGGTAACTTAACCACGATTGACTTGGCAAAAGGCAGTAAGTTGACTTCACCAGACTGCCTCAAGGTAGAATAAGAAATTCAAGATTTTGTGGTAAAATAAGGGCTACGAATCTGGGACTTCTGCATGTTCTAAGTAAAATTTGCTTCTAACTTGAATCTGAACTTAAGTCCAACATATGGGAGTCTTGGACTAAACAATCTCGTAGTGCTTTATGGATTTACCATTTTAATGTGAGTTATCACAGGTAAACAATACAGCTTGCCATCAAGATGATTATTTAAATAACATTTAAAGGTATTCTAATTCAAATTCTGTTCTCAGTAATACCTGGAAACTTTACAGTCATTCACAAAATACAAACTGTGTATCATTTTACTCATAACAATTATGTTACTCATGCAAATTACAACAGTGGCACACTGGTATTGTAAATTTCATGTCGATTGAAGCAGAAGTAGTATAGTCAAAGTGAACAACGGAGTCCTGAACACCTTCCTCCCATTAGCTTCTAAAATTGAGAAAAGCCACTTCCTGTAAATGTTGTATCCATAGCCTTAACATTCATCGAGTAACAACCTACCATTTGAAAGAGCATGAAACTGGAACCTCTGTTTGTATCTAAAATTATGAGCATTCAGCCTACTGACAGTAATGTGTATTTGCAGTCCCATTCATTTTAATGTGAATTCAGTGATTTGGAAATGTCATGCAAACACATGTGCTATCCTATAAGCAACACAGGTTTGAAAATTAATTGACTACAAGTCTGGTATTATTCCGCTCATGGATAAAAGAAACCAATTTAAAAGCATAAGGGAAAAGACAGACATAGGAAAAACATTGCAGAATTAATTTCAGAGGAGTTTCAATTTTAACCTGCTAAAATGATTGGATTTCATCCATTCCCACAACTATCCTTGGGTGTCAGCATTAAACTCTGTTGTGCCAGTACTATTTTATTACTTAGTTGAATAGTGCAGGAAACAATTTAGACAAAATGATGACTGAGGTGTGATAGCTAAAATTTTACTGAACCATGTCTTATATAAAGGCAGAAAACAGTTAATGATTTCATTATAGAGGCTCTGGGGAAGGATCAATACACAGATCATCATCAGGTATGCCATGTTTTTCTGGCAAAAGTACAGAACAGACCAGTCAGAAAAAGAGTTCTGCAATGCTATAATTTTAACTGCTCTGGTCATTTGCTTACTCTGGAAGGAGATTTTGCAAATTCATGATCCAAGGTTTTCCAGGAAGAAGAGACTCAATCCACAGCAGCAAAGTTACAAGAGCATAAACTAGTCCTTAGGATCAGCTATATTCTGGACAGCTATCTTAATATGATACTAATGATTACCAAACTGTTAAGTAATCCCACTTACTGCTGCTAAGAGCTGATCCACTGCATTGTTACTAGTCACATGCAGCAACGCTGAAATTTATGAAAATTAACACACTCAGAACATTGCAAACAAAATATTAGAAGATTGTATCCTTTTATTTTTATTTAAGGATACAGTTCATTTCATTTTTATTCTTATTCTAAAAGATACCTTACAGAAAAGATACTTCTCACTACAGACAATGGACATCTGAATTTCTAAAAATGATAAACACATTGAATGCACCAAACAGTTCAATTTCTAACAAGATACATTCTGACACCTTTTAGAATTACTAAAAAGGAAAAAAAAATAATTAGTTACAAGTGTTAAATTCCTACGGATTTTAGTT
This sequence comes from Tetrax tetrax, assembly GCA_009806455.1. NCBI lineage: Eukaryota > Metazoa > Chordata > Aves > Otidiformes > Otididae > Tetrax > Tetrax tetrax. The sequence continues at coordinate 118,856 of WHYT01014493.1, read as the reverse complement.
AATCCATCCAGTATTTATACTAACATAAATCTAAGAAGAACTTGCAACAGCTAGTACACAATTTCTACATACTCATGTAGTGCATTTATTTTCAAACAGAATGTACCTAGCTACAGAAATACGCACATCAAAGGCAAATTCAGCTTTAAAAGTCTGTGCAAAACATTCATCCTCAATAGATATCATGAGTATGTAAGATTATTTTCATTTTGCAATCTGTAGACACCTTCAGACTTAAATAGGAATTCCCTCCTGTGAGAGAGCATACACACCTCTTTGAAAATGAAGAAGTTGAGTAGAACCATTCCAAAGTTGTAAACAACCAACAGGAAACGTAACTGAAAGGGCTCCCTTGTCTTCATCCATTTGGGGCCCAGCCAGACAGTGAGGAGATAAATAGTGCTTATAGTCAGTGTTGGAAATGGAGACTGCATCAAGGGCCAATCATCCACACGTTTGTCTGGAGGAGGTGAAGCAAACAGAAGGCATCAACAAGGTCTGAACAAAATATATTTAATAAAAAAATGCAATGCTTAAAATTATTAAGTATTACTCTCTCCTGGAATAGCTACATCAGATAGTAGAAACACAATACACACACTCTACCTAGGAAGGTTAAAGAAAAGAGTTTTTCAAAAACCCACTATATCACGTTACCTTACACAGAGATCTATCATGTCATGCAAGTTCTATTGCCCAGTTCTACAATCCAAAACAATAAAGTAGATAGAATCCCGAGAGCCCAAATCCAATCCAACCCACTAATCCCCCCCAAACCAATTTTGCTTATGACGAACAGCGAACAGTGACATAACCAAACATTCAACACCACTGCAAATGAAAGATACACAAATTTGGCAAAATATTGATAAAATTAATAGCTTTTATTAATTTAAAGTTAGGCACTAAAAAGCCTCCGATTAATTCTATACAGGTTTTAAGAAGCTAACCAAGCACCTTTGCTATTTGACTTAGGTCAGTCTCATATGTTTCAGACAGAATACTGCCATGTTACTGGGAAACAACTAATTAAAAGAGTTTAAAGGGACGATTCTAGCTAGAGTAATCTGTGCTGTCATATGGGAGACAAAGGTTTTATTTACAGTCTCCTTCAGTCACTCATGGGATTCAGAGTTACACATACTCTAGGGCCCACAATAAGCTATATTAAGTTCTGGACCTGTATCAAAAAAACACTCTTAGCCTGATGAACCAGTGACATCTAGGATTAGAAGATGGCTCTGCTACAGAGAAGGGAAGGCAGAGACTACAGTGACACCTCCTTACACAGTGTTTCCTTCCCTTCCCCCATATGAAGGCTAATCTCTAGTTACAGCGGGAGATAAAAGGTAACTATTACATAACTATCAATACTTCAGATACTGCACGGCTCCACGATACTAACTGGATTATTTTCCAGATGCTTAGGCCAGTTGTAGTTCAGATGGAAACCACACCACAGGGCTCCTTGGGAAGCTCAGAAATTTTAGCACACCTGCCGTCAGTCATTTGTGGACAAACTCACAAATAGAGATGTGGTTCCCCACAGACTTTACCTAGAGGACAAGATTATTTTGGAGAATTGTTTTTCTCCATGGTAACCCAAAGGCAGTGAAAAATAACCTATACCAGAATTTCTGATTCCACGTATACTAACAGGTAAGTTAGAAATCCCTTCTTATCTACAGAATGAGGAACTCTGATACAATGAGGAAAGTACAGGACAGCATTGCCATTACACCTCCTCCACTTCTTTCTCATTTCCTTGGTTGCCCTTGTGATCATAAATTAGAACCTCCTTTTAGGAGTAGATTTCTAATAAACAACACATATTGTAATCTACAGGAAGGCAGCGTGCATGGCACCGACTCTTCTTGCTTCCAGTTGATTTATCAACACTTGACCTGCACATTGCAATTAAGATGCTAGGAGGCCTAAAAAGAAGTGGAAAATAAGAAAGAGAAACCAGCCTAGCTGCTTCCATTATGGCTCTTAATGGAAGAGAGAAGTCACATGGAAATCTCCAGCAAGGCTGACACTCCCGAAATGGCCAACAGGAAGCCAAGGGCAAGACAGGGTAAGGAGTACAGGGAGGAGGAGCAAAAAATTCAGATAGATTGGCTGTAGAAATATAGGCAGCAAAACAGAACTGAAGAAAGTGAAAGACGACCTACTTTTCAGCAGGTCCCTGGAGCAGACATTTCTATTACAATATAATGTACTCTCTGTAAAACATGAGAGCAATTGCTTTATAGCACAGTGTCTTTAAATGTAAAGGAACAGTCCCATTTTTCCAGATCTCACAGAACACTACCTATTGAAGCTGAAATAATACCGCTGCATTGCAATTATTAGACTGCTATCTCCCTTCCACTTCAGTTCCTGCTTGCTTTTAGAAACTGCTTTACCAATCTGAATTTAAAAATAAAAGATAACACAATTTAAAAGACAAGACATCCACCTGACACAAAGTAATGGGCAAAGACTCATCTCCACCAAGCAAAAAGAAAGGTGTCACTTCTTAATTAAGAGACAGCTCCAGGAACAGCCAATGTGTTAAATGCTTTAATCAAATCTGCATCTCGCTTCAGACATTGTAGTGTGCAAAAAGTTAAAAGCACATGAGGCAAGAGACTCAGTTGCTTTCCCAGCCTTCTTGCACCAAGCAATATAAAGATGCAACGACATATCAGAGAATCTTGTCTTCTATCTTCTAACCCAGTGTTCCACAGTATCCTGAATGCTAAAGTGACAATATGAAAAATGTGAAAAAGGAAGACTTGAATTTTACACAGGAGATGAATGTTCCCACTCACTGCTGAAAAGAGGAGACTATGACCTATTCCAGATTTCTTTTTGTGGCAGGAAACAAAGATTTGTATAGGGAAGAATGAGGATTCATGTTGTGGTTTTGCTTAGTGAGGGGTGGCCTAAGGTGGTAGCTTCTGTAGGAAACTGCTAGAAGTTGCTCCCCTTTGTTCAGTGGACTCGACCGGGCCTAGGGCGGACCCGCTGCTGGCCAAGGCCGAGCTGATTGGGAGCAGAATGTCCCGTGATAACGCTTCTGCGATAACGTATTTAAGAAAGGGAAAACAGAAAAAAAAAAAGAGAAGATGTGATGAAGCTGAGCAAGGGCAGAGGCGCAGAGGGGGAGGCGCAGGCCTCCGGGGCCTTGCAGGCCTCACCCTGTGGCCTCTCGCCAGGCGGCCGACTGGGCCCAACTCAGCCCGGCCTGGCTGCAAGAGGTGGAGAGGAGATGAGATGGGATGGATAATGTGAAGAGATCCTGAGAGGCTTCTGCCAGCCTGTTGTGAA
>WHYT01014493.1:88932-103465 GCA_009806455.1 Tetrax tetrax | reverse complement strand
CTTAATTAAGAGACAGCTCCAGGAACAGCCAATGTGTTAAATGCTTTAATCAAATCTGCATCTCGCTTCAGACATTGTAGTGTGCAAAAAAAGTGTGCTGCACATGCGGCAAGAGACTCAGTTGCTTTCCCAGCCTTCTTGCACCAAGCAATATAAAGATGCAACGACATATCAGAGAATCTTGTCTTCTATCTTCTAACCCAGTGTTCCACGGTATCCTGAATGCTAAAGTGACAATATGAAAAATGTGAAAAAGGAAGACTTGAATTTTACACAGGAGATGAATGTTCCCACTTACTGCTGCAAACAGGAGACTATGACCTATTCCAGATTTCTTTTTGTGGCAGGAAACAAAGATTTGTATAGGGAAGAATGAGGATTCATGTATAGGGAAGAGTCAGGGGGGGCCTAAGGTGGCAGCTTCTGTAGGAAACTGCTAGAAGTTGCTCCCCTTTGTTCAGTGGACTCGGCCGGGCCTAGGGCAGACCCGCTGCTGGCTAAGGCCGAGCCGATTGGGAGCAGAATGTCCCGTGATAGCGCCTCTGCGATAACGTATTTAAGAAGGGGAAAACAGGAAAAAAAAAGAGAAGATGTGACGAAGCTGAGCAAGGGCAGAGGCACAGAGGGGGAGGCGCAGGCCTCCGGGGCCTTGCAGGCCTCACCCTCTGGCCTCTCGCCAGGCAGCCAACTGGGCCCAACTCAGCCCGGTCTGGCTGCAAGAGGTGGAGAGGAGATGAGATGGGATGGATAATGTGAAGAGATCCTGAGAGGCTTCTGCCAGCCTGTTGTGAAGAATGAACTTTTCCTGTGAGAGAAACAGCTGCAGACACCAAGGTCAGTGAAGGAGGAGGAGGAGGAGTAATGCGGCTCCTGGCCAAGATTCCCCTGCAGCCCGTGGTGACAACCATGGTGGAGCAGGTTGTCCCCCTGCTACATGGAGGTCCACGGAGGAGCAGAGATCCACTTGGAGCCCGTGAAGGACCCCGCACCAGAGCAGGTGGATGCCTGAATGTGACTCTGGCCCGTGGAGGGCCCGCTGGGACAGCCGTTCTGGAGGGACTGCACCCTGTGGAAGAGATAACCTACGCCGGAGCAGTTTAATGAAGGACTGTGGCGTATGGGTGGGACCTCACACTGGAGCAGGGCAGGGATGTGAGGAGTTCTTCCACCAACTGTGAAGCAGCGACGTAAAACAACGCATAATGGACTGACCACGACCCCCATTCCCTCTTCCCCCCTGTGCCGCTTGGGGGGGGGTGGAGGGGGGGGGGGAAGGTAGATAATGTTAAACTCGGGAAGTGGGAGGGGTGGAGGATGTTATCTTGTTTCTCTGTCTCATTATCCTGGTAGTTGTAGTAATAAATGAATAGTTTTCCCCAAGTCGAGACTTTTTTGCCCATGACAGTAAGGATTTCTCCCTGTCCTTATCTCAAACCTGGAGTCATTTTTCTTAAATTATCTCTCCCTATTCTCTCGGAGGGTGGGGGGAGTGAGAGAGAGAGACTGCGTAGTCTGGTCCGGATCAGGGCTGAACTACGACAATTCACTAAAGGATGAAAGGAAAGACAAAGGGGCAACTTTTATGAAAGCCCAGCTGCAAGTGGGCTTTCCCCTCACACTTTATTAGCACTGTTAACAATTCTTTCACCTACTTTCCAAAAAAACTACAAATTTAAGAACTGGAGAAAACCAAGAGATATATTTAATTAACTCTGGCAACAACATAAGAGCACCTGGGCAGCTGCCACGACACTTCCATGTATCATGGTTTCAGCCTGTTCCTTTCCCTCTGCACAGGGTTTTCGAACAGTGAGCCACTACATCTCAGAGAAAAGTCTTAAAGCATTTGCAAGGAAAGCATAGCTTACTGATACAGACTGCATAACACACTGCCCAACAAATCTATCTGATTGGGATTCTGGGAGCCTGACCTCTCCTAGGACAATTAATTACACTTTGAACACAAAATGCCCGGATGAGAGGGAATACAGTAGGCAACTCAGTTCTGGAGTACATTCTGGCCAGACGTGTATAAATAGTCAAAAAGTTTATTCTAATTTGCACTGTGCTAGCTAAGAGCAACACCTTGCATTTATTTTAAGGGCATTTCGGAGACTCTGCATAACATTATTTTTTTTACTAATACTGTGTCATCAGAAAACATGCTACTATTCATCCCAGAACTTTCTAGATTTAGACACTTGTGATGAACAACCAAGATCCTGCTTGGATAATGCAAAGTAACTTATTCAGTTTTAAATCGGGTCCACGCACCATTATTGTTGCACAGAAGGTAATACAAAATAAACTTAATTTCAGTTTACCAGGCAAGCCTGCTTGTCCATGTTCTACATAGAAAACAGTTACATGCAGACCCTTGTTCCAAACTTCTTTTCAGATATCCTCTTTCAAGCCAAGATAAATTCACTCTCTTAAGTCATCTGTTTAAAAGACAAACCTTCTAAGCTACCACCTAAGCTCCTACCCCCCTCTCTCCCAGCCCGTTTTAGCAAAACCACTATAATTTTGTGTCCTAGTTACTAGCTGGTGCTGATGACTACAAATGATTCTTGCAAATTACAGGGAACTGTGATAGCTTAAAGGGACATAAGAGTGTACTAAATTCTGCAGTACTTTATATGCAATAGGTACATCATTACCTGAAGGATGAAATAAGCTTGAAATAAAAAGGCCAGCTCCCTGAATAAAAAAAAAATCCCTCCAACTGCTTTGAAGCAAAATGACCAATGCCTTTACCTGATTAGAATTGACAAAGACTGACTGAATCTTTCAGGGGATTAATGCATTTGTCTTTCAAATCCTAAGACCTAGATTCTAATTCGATCACAAATAAAATGTCTGTTGTGATGGCACAGCCTGTAGTATAGTGCTTTTTTTTTGTAAGGTTGGAGAAATTTTAGAACAAGCATTTAAAGTTGCACTCAATCATAAAGTTGAATCCAGAGTATAAAAAGGCATATGTTAACTCGTTCCTGATAGAAAATTAGTTATGTAAGAAAAGAATATGAAATATTTATATACACAAGGTTTTCCTGTAAAATGTATATACACAGAATTAGTTTCCCATTGCAAAGACAAGACAAGAAATAAAATAACTTACATATAATTTTTATATGTGTGTGTATATATATATAAACCCCTGAACTTGCCCAGAGACACCTACCTTACAAGATTTAATTCTTTACATGGGGCAATTAACTGGAAATACACACATATAACCCTCTGATTTCTCCCTCCAAAGTAAATAGAAGAGCAGGACCAGTGACAAGGACTGAACAGCCTACCCGGTAATGTCCAAAGAAGACATAATTAATCTAAATTGAAATATGGAAGGCAAACAAAGGTGAATTTCAGTAAGTAAGGCTGCACTGATAGTGATCTATAGCTAAAAAAATCACAAGAAATTTTTGTGAAACATACAGTAAGCGTTTTAATATACAAACAGTTCTGTTAAATGTGGTTCACTGTTTCGTTTCCTATTGGAGGATTTTAGACGGTTGAATTTCCTGCATATTACTGAGCTGATAATTTTTTTTTTCTTTCCTCAAGAAATACAAACTTTAAAAATAAGCAAACAAATGCACAGCACAGTCACTCCTACATTCATCAGGAGAAATCCTGAAACAGTACCATGGTGACTATCCCTGCCTTTAATATTAGTTTTAGAGAAAATATTACATAACTAAAATATATAATTTTTGAAATTCCTTGCATTCATATTAGATTCAAAAATCAATACCTAGTGAGTCTTTATTTTTACTTTAACAACATATGTATTCCTTAGCTATAAGGTCACTACTCACTAATTTATCTGAAGAGCCTTTCAAAGTTATTAATAGCTATTGATACTATTTTCAGCGCAAAGACACTTACAGTGCCAATCCAGCACATCCATCTGTCCAATTACATTTCTAAAGACACCGCAGAAACGATGGTGACTGTTTAAAAGTGGCTCGTAACAGTGAGAGTTCTCTGCAGATCACATTGTTTATTTTAACAAGAAGTCCTCTCAAAGACCAACCTCAAGTTTAAGACAGATTTCCTTTAAATGACTGAAATGTTAATTCCAAAATATAAGGAAGGCAAAGCAGTATTATCTAATTGGATTATTGTTCTGTGAACTACACTGTTTTAGTTATCTATGAATTTCACACATCTTGTTAGCTCCACCAGCCCTATAATCGAAGGATATTACAAAATGAAAAAATGCATCATATAAGAAAACACTTGAGAAACATAACTTCTTAAAATGTTTACAAAGCTTTCAAATGAAATTTATTCGCAGTATTTCTTTCCCTGCTCCCCTCCTTTTCATTCTGGTTACAGATTAATATTCTATACAACATACTTCTCTTTCTGCATCTGTATTAGAAATACTGCATCAGTCCTGTAAATATTTATAAGTAAATATAAAGTTCACTGCAGCTACACAACCACTACAGACTGGCTCAGTTGAAATTAAACTCGAATACGCATCTACATGATTAGACCCTAGGCTTTTAAACTAAATGAGTACTGCATCAGAATCACTTAAAAGTACATTTACTGTTACCAGTTTGTAGAGACTCCAAGAAAAAAAGCTCAGTCTTTGACTAACTAAAATCTCAGAAACATACAAAGGGAACAACAACAGCTGAAGCTATAAACTTAGACTTTAAAACCACACACTACTAACTACATGGGCTGCACAACTTGAGACCAAAGACTGTTAGAGAAGTACAATTGCAGTCGAACTTGAGAGGCCATATATCTTTGGACTGAAAGAAGCTAATTTTTTCTATGCACTTATTAAAATTTTAATACAGTGGTTTATATGGCCCAAAATGAATGATTCTTCTAAAGGTCTCCACTGCTTGAACTAACTTGCCTGCTTTGATACTGCTTATTCATTGCACATATTGCACTCTAAACCTCAATTATCTTAGTTTATCAAATCTCTTCGTGAGAATTCCTATGAGAGAAGATTGAAGCTAGTGCACAAACTAAAATAACATGCCTACTGACTCACTCCTGTTTCAACCAGAAAAAAGTCCATGTCCTCTTAGGAGGGACTGTGCAGATAGATTCTTGCAGGAAAGCAAAAGGTTTGAGACACAAGAAATGCTCAGTTTATGCTTCTTTCTCACTTTTATCTCACCTATCATACTTGGTAATGTCTGCAGTCTTCTGGCACTACCAGTGAGTCTGAAAGGGTCAAAGATACCCGTACCTAACTCAGGAACATGGCAATCTAACATAATCTCAAAAAGACCATTAAACTTCCTTCAAAGTATGTTTTAGCTAAGAGAGCTTCCTTGGAATAATTTCCTATTTTACTATAGGATATGTCTTTCCAGAGGCAGAGAACCCAGCAGAACATAGAACAGCTTGCTGTAAAATGTTAAATAGATTCACTGCATAAATTTGCTCCCTAAATCCAAAGGAATTAGGATTAAAGTTTAATCAATTCATGATACTTTTCTCTGCTAGACTGAAGACTCATCGTTCATCAATTTTTTCCCTCGTCATTTGGGTAGTTATAAGCAGCTATCAGGCCACTCAGTAGCTGCTTTTTTAAGTTATTATTTTATTTAAAGAAACGCCATATTTCATTCACCTGAAGTTGTATTTTCCAATCATTTAATAATTTTCATGGCTCTTCTCTGGACACTCTACGAACATGTAAATCAGCCTTGCACCTGTTTGACAGGGAAATCTAACGATACCAATCAAGTCTCTGCTGCTTTCCCTGACAGAAGAATTCTGAATTATCACAATAATGTCATAGCATCAGTGGTGGTCATGGCTGGCAAGAAAACAAAGAGGTGAGTATGTTACTGGTAAAGCTAAGGATGACATGCACACTATAGGGACAAAGGTTCCCAAAACTTGGCACAAAAAAAAAAAAAAAAAAAAAAAAAAAAAAGGCAAAAACAGCTGGCCTGATTTAAGTAGTATTTTAAAATGCAAAACAGTACAGAGAAAACATGTTTACTTTGAGCTTCGAGAATGAACAGAAATATCTGAGTTAAGTATTTTGTCTATCTTCAAGCTTTAACTAGCCAAGAACAAACTAATTTGTTTGGGCTGAGAACAAGAGACTTCAAAATTTTGTGGCAAAGCATTGGGTTTTTTTTAAACAATCTATGAAATATCAAGCTAAGATGCAAGAACAAAAATATTCAGCACAATGAATAACGAAAACCTATACTCTGAAAAACAAACTAAGAAAATCCACAGATTTTAAAAGTTTGCAGATGAAGCTGTACAAATCCCGTTGTATTCAGAAATGAGATATGCCTGCCCCAAAACCAAAAGGACTACAGCAAAGACTAACAGGTATTGCCTATAACCAGCTGTGGCTTTGTTTTAAATTTCAGGGCTTTGTAATTGACTCCTTAGTCTTCTTTAAAGCTACACACAGCAATATAAAATCAAAGTACCACACAGCTAAGAAGCATCTCCTGCAGCTAATGAACACTTCTGTAATATGCACGTTCCATAAACTCCCATTAAAGTAACAGGAATGCCTAATCCCAGTTTGTTGTTAAAACGTCAGATGTATTTTAACTAGTATTCCTCTTATTCCAACCATCACTCTAGTCTTCTTGAGACTCCTTCCATTCAAACACTAATGCCATATTGTCTTTGTGCCTGTACTCAGCAACTACAGGATACAATTGTTTCAAGACAAGGATAATAATGGAATTATTATGAAATTCAGGAGCCATATCAATTCACCATATCAAGTCTCTGGATTTTCAAGTCTAAGAGATAGCCTACTTCAAAATTTTTTTTATTTACCTCCTCCGTTGATTATGATTATTTGTAAGGACAGTGCAAAGACTCTGCTTCAAGGAATAATAAAAATATAATCCTCATTGAAGCTTACACAAGATTTGCAAGATAGTAAGCCCTTGAGGCATGTAGCTTTCTTCTATTTGTCAAATCTTACTTTTCCAAGCATCACAAAAGCAAGATGCGTTCCCAGTACAGTGATATCTCCACGCCTTTTCCTAAATGTTACATGTAATGGAGTAAATAGATGAAGAAAACAGACAGAAAACAAACCAACCAAACAAACAAAATACAATACAAAAAAAAAAAACCAAAACCCAAACCCCCAACCAACCCATGGGATGCAATTTTATGAATTAGTTGCAGAACACTATGATCCAGCCCATGTCTCTGTATTTTTAAAGAAATAAAAATTCTGCATAAAACACACTTCCAAAAGCTTTCCTTCTACAGTATTTTCTTTATTGAAACTTATATCCAAATTTTTTTAGTCTTAACCAAAACTGTATTTCTGAGAGCTCAGACTGGAGATGTCATTACTTCACACAAAAGTGGTGGGGTTTGGTACTATAAAAATAGTTGCAGAGGTATCAGTAAGCAGCAATACAAACACAGGATTTATGTACATTCAATGTTGCAATAACAGATCAGACTACTGGCCCATCTAGTACGATTCACACTTTCAAAACGCTGAAGGGGATGATCATAGAATAAATCTTCTCCATAGACAGATTTTTTTTTTTAATTAGATTCCCTCAGTTAGAAGCTAACATCCTTGAAAATTGTGAAGGATTACTAATAACAGCTTAATAATAACTCTGCGAGGCCTTATCCACTGTAGAGAGACGTGTTACATACGCAGCGCACACAGGACAGGAAGTTCAGCAGTGATACGTGCCTTGCAAATGTGCTAACACAGCGGAAGGATACCGATGCTTAACTACAAAGCAAATGTAAACAACTTATCTGTACTCTCCCAACAGAGAATGATTTGGGGTTGCAGATGAACATTTAGAGATTGAACATGTATGAAAGCTAGAAATGGCAAGTGAAATCTACCTGAAAATAATACCAGAAAGCCACAGGAGAACATTTTCAAAGAGCTGCACAGAAACCTCTCCGATAAACTACCCGGTAACAGAAGGAGTTCTTTAAATATATTACCTCTTATTTTCAAAGTTCAGGGGCAGAAGTAAAATTTACAGTTGTGAGGTACATTGGGGTTTGGGGGGAGGGCGAGGGAGAGACTACTTTTGCAACGTTGACTTGTTGATTTTCAAAACATGAACTTAATGAGAAAAATGTTCTTATACCCAAAGATGACCAGAAGAATGATCAGTGTCTGAATATTTACTCACTAAGTATACAGTAGCAAAATCACCAGTTTTGCAGCTAGATAATGCCATATCCAAACAACAGCTACAACTAAGTCTCTTTACTTCTACAGTCACATTACCTTTTACGGTAACATATAGCCCCCAAACCTAAGTTTCTCGCTGTTGATCAAAAATTCATGGATCACTGAAACTGAGATCAGACATAGCAGAAGAAAATCTGTCCTAAATATGAAAGCATTTTAGGGTCATCTATATGTATGTAGTTCTATTGGGCACATCTGTTCCTGATAAACCAGTGAATATTAAACGCAAACTCTGAAGATATGGTTATGAAGTCTTCTATTTACAGTCTAGCTATTCAATTTAGCACCTGTATTTCCTATTTTTTTTTTCCTTTAGAGTACCTTAAGTGAAAGACATGGGTTATAAATTCCCTTCTTCTAGCAACGTTCTATAAGCATTTAGGAGGCAATAAAACAATAGCTCATATTTGCTATAACTGGGAGAGCAAAACAAGGATATGATATCTATAAGCAGATAGAAAAGAAGAAAAATAATTAAAAACACCATGGTCAAGCATGCAAACTGCAGCATAACATCTACAGGAGGTGGAAGAAGACGCTTTTGAGATACTGCAGAAAGAGCTAAGAGGAATAGAAAAATATGATGGAAACAAACCAAATAGTCAAGAGTCCATGATTATGTCCAGGTGTACATAATCGTGTCCAGAGGAGTACACGTGGGAGATGGAGGGACAGAGTGAAACCAGGGAAGAATCTCATGGTATAAGCCGGCAGAATGCCATAGAGAGAGAGAATGCTCTGGGAGGAGCTAAGGATCAAACCACTGACGTTATTCAAGTACGTAAACAAAGGAGTTGAGTTGTTGTAGGCACGTGAGTTAGCCTGACAAAACCACGAGCAGTTAATGCCCACAGGCACGCCATTATCTTGCATCAAATGAAGGGAAATTGAGGTAGCTTATTCCCCCTCACCTTCCACAACAGAAAGGTAAACTAGCTCATGTTTATCTTGAGATCCAAGCACACACAGTGAGAGTTAATACAAAACACATTGCACTCAGTTCACCTCTTGGCTTGCCTTGCAGCTACTTATTGCTTTACCCGCAGTCTAGGGTACAGTCCTGAAAATCCCCACAGAGCTGGACACCTAAGTCTTGGCAAGCCTCAACTTCAGAGCTGCCTTCATTTATGTCCTTAAAATGCCAAAAGACTTCGAAGTACATGCACTCAGAAGCACTTGAGTCTTGACAAAATTGAGCCTGGTCGTACCCACTTGCCACCTAAAGAAGATCCAGAAACCATATATCCCTCATCTACAGTTTTCTAAAGGAGGTATCAGACAGATAGTCCCACACATAAGAACACCTTCTGAAATATAACGGTAACTTCAACTTTCTTTTCAAATACAGTCTGAGAAAGCAAAGCCCTGACATATAACAGTTTACTAGTCCAAGAAGTTCTACCTCATGGATCAGATCTGCCCTTAAAAGCACACTGTCCCAGCTTCTATGCTCCAGGCACACTCCACTCATACCAATATTCTGTAAAAGCTCTCATTCTTTTTAAGGCCAATTCTTTTTAGAATCATAGAATGGTTTGGGTTGGAAGGGACCTTTAAAGGTCATGTACTTCAACGCCCTTTTTAGCTAAATGCACTCTCATTTACCTCCAGTTTTTCAGGCCATTCATGTTTAGCCCCATTTGCCTTACCTCAAACAACTCTTTCCACACTATAGCTTTTCCCACCCCTAATCTTGCATTTTAGCAAATTCCTCATCCCAAAGTTCTCCCCATGTCCGCTTGAAGCCTTTTCATTCATTCACATTTCATCTAAGTGCTCCCTTAATCCTTTCCACATGAATCAAGTAACCCAAAAACCTGTCTGGACTGGCAGAGGAAAGAGTGGAGTTTTGCCTCACCCACTCCTCATGGCTCCTGATCTACAAGACTTTTAAAGGAACTACAACCTATGTTTCCTACACCTTCCTCTACTCATTGTCCTTATACAGCCTTTGACAATCTTTCCTAGTGGCACAGGATAATATAGCATACCTGCCTTGAATACAACCTCTTCTGGTCTTCCAGAGCTACAACCATAGCTTTGCTACATGCCTCTTCATCGCAAGCACAGCATAAATACATGACTACCACAAACAACTTCAAGTTTCTCCAACTAAAGACAGCTACCTACGAACAACAGTTCGACTACTCTGCTCAATCAATTTAGGTAACCAGTGCAGTCCCCACGATGAATGCATCTGCTTCATGCCACAGATATTTCAACTGCTCAGGAATTCTTCACCTTTTATTGCACTATGTGGCTCCAGGACCACATACTGATTTGCACCTCACTAATGGCATGCAGCCTTAGCCGAGAAACATGATCTGCCGAAAACTCCACAACAGTAATTTATGGTGTGCTACAATTTTAAACATACACTCATTCGGCCTTCTGCAGTAGGTACTAAAGTCATGGTTAAATTGTGTATAAAGCAGTTTCCCAACCTTTTTCCATGGCATCTGCTTTAAGATTATTTGTACCATCTTATTTCCTCCAGAGATTTCAAGACATGCTATCTACACAGCCTTAAAGGGAATTTTCAGAAATTCAGTTATGTTCTTGCCATTTTGTCCAAACATTTCCTTTTGCTTCTGGAATATGCTGATGAGTGCTCAAATAGATGTTTGTATCACATTCCTGCAGGTGCTCTTTGAAGGATTTTTTCTGTTTGATCTCTTTGCTGGAGATGAGAGTTGCAGGTGATCACCTACAACTCTTCCTCCTTCATTTAAGGAGGAATAGAACTTCCCTCAAACATCCAGCAAATTGTCATCAATATTGACAGCTCTTTCTTCTTCATTAACGAAGTCCCTCCCTGCACTGACAGGCAGATAAACGTGATGCTTAATGAAACATGTCAAGTAAACTGGGATGCTCCTATTGCTCAGTTTGGTTAATAGTAGACTCACATAATCTAGCCTTTAATATTTTTCTGTAATTTCTCCAAGTGTGGCCACAGGTTTTTCTTTGTGTTTCTGCCACAAGACAACCAAACCAAATTACACCAGCTTCCCCCGTTTCTGATGTGTTTCTTTCTATCTAAACCTTGTGTTTTACACAGTCACGGTCACAGTTTGAACAAACTGTTCCCTTGAGAACAAAATTGTGTCTGCAAGACAAGTATCATGCCAGATCACAGAGTCTGATGCTCAGCTAGCCCTCTGGAAGCTGAGGAGCACATTCTGCTTTATTTCTGTGCAACAGGCTTCATGAACCTTCATCTCACCCTCCATTCTCTCTCCCTGTTGTCACCCTCTGAAGAACTTCCATCTGGATTCTACTTGCCTCCAGCTTTGGCACAAATCCTCAGAGAGACAACAAGGTAGCACTTGCACTCAGACTGTTCTGCTAACCACCCCAATGAACCTTCCTCAAGCATAAACATTCAGGATCCTTTGGCTGCACTTGGTTTCTGCAGGGGGGAAAGAATGAGGGGATAAGAAGAAACAACACATTTTCTTCCAGTTCTGTTCCCCAGACTCAAAAAGAAGCTGAACTTGAACTTCCTGAGCATTCTTAACTTAGTCCCAAGATCTTCCTGGCAAAAGTTTTTATGGCAATTTGAGTTCCCATGGAAGCTGCTCCAACTGATTAATTTTAAGGCAAGCAGCTGTAAGTTTGTGTTTCCCATCCTCATTGCCTTACACTTCTCACCCAAATGATAAAAACTATAACTGATATGCCTCCCGAACAAGATGCTACTTAGAAGGCTACCACTAAAGTGAAAGTTTGCATCTCTCCTTTCCTCCTGATGGAAAAAGTCTGTAATCTTATTAACTGCAACAGCTGTAAATAGTTGCTGTTCCAAAGCAGTCCCACGTGGCCCTGCCTTCTTTTAACTTGGAGCTCCAAGAACAATCATTCTCACCCAAAGTAGGTAAATCCTTCTGTTCTTTAGCTTGATACATTCAAACTAACCAGTTCCTCTAAAATAAATATTTTCGATACAGGGTTTCACATATCTCCTTTTTGAGCCACAGTCTCTCACTCCCCTTCCTCAGCTGCCAATGATCTCTTCACCTATGTTTTGAGATTTCCACATTCTTCTTTCCTGGATTGTGTCCCGAATTATTCACCTTAATAGTTCTCCTGGACTCGGCCCGGAACCTCCCTTTAAGTCACTTGTTCAGTCATCTAATCATACCCTTAATCCTTCCTGGCAGATCTAACCCCAACCAGCTACCTGAGCCCAGAGAAAGAAGGAAGCCCTGCCCTACCTATTACATGTTACCAGTCCCATGCCCTTACAGAAATAATGGCATGGAATCCCTAGATCATCTTCCCTGATAGTAACTGTTGCACTGACCACTTTTTTTTTTTTTTTTTTCTCCTGATGACCGCTAAGACCACATTTTTGTCCTTTCTACCTCTCCTTGAAGTTTATGGCTTCCTAAATGATCTCCTTCAGCATTTTCAGATTAATATACAGATACAATTAATTTTGGGCTTTCATGAAAGGGATCTAAAAAGATAGTCAAGGAAGGAGAGGAAAGAAAAAAAAAAAAGTATTTCAACAGATTTATGAAGAAAAACATATTAAGCTAAAGCTGAAAATGTATTTGATAATATATATGGAGAAAAAGCCACAGAATACTGTTACCATTTCCAAATGCAAGATTTAAAGAAAAAAAAAAACAAAACCAAACCCACAAACAAGCTAGCTTTATACAGCACACCTAATGCCAAAAAAAATTTGTGACATCATGAAGAAAAATGCAGTTAGGCTTATCACAGTCTTTTGGGGTTCTTTTTAGTCTCAGAAAAGGTTGGTTGCTTTTTAAATAGCACAAAGCAGAGGAGGAAAATGACCAAATCTTTACAGCACAAAAATAAAGCAGCACAAGACTCAGTGGGATGTTCTGGCACAGTTCTACCCAAGTTTCACCACAGGAGTCCAGGGGAGCATTAGAAAACACCTGCTGGCAGGACAGTGTCACTGAACACTGAGAACAGGATTAAAGATAGACTTGGGTGTCCAATAAAAAAAGGAAGTAAAAACTGGAAAGAATAAGCAAATTTGGGTTTATATGAATGAGAAGTTTTTGTGTAGGAGTAGTAGTGGGAATAAAGTTTCATCACATTTTATTGTGTAATTTTGCTGTGTAGTAGTGTTTCAGTATGATTTATTGTGTAACACAATTGCATGGCATCATTTGTTGAGCAACTTTGCTGCGTGGTATAGTTTTTTTATTTAATGATATTGAACGTTAGGCAATGGTCTTGCATGCCATAATTTGTGTTTTTTGTTGAGCAACATCACTGCCATAGTTGCATGAATTCACCCAACAGTGCTGAATTCATGATTTTAACATATATTCACTTAGAGACAGCAAATGGAGACTATTATTTTTTTCTGAATGAAGACAAGCAGCAAACTGAGTAGGTATTTAAGTGGAACATAGGGCATTGAGATATTATTTCACCAAATAGCAATGCAGCTTTGTCTCCTAATGACGCTTTCTTATCCGGAGCTACCTTGTAACTACATTACGTGATATTACATGTTCACATATCCATATCTGACTGTAAAAACTACAGGAGGATGTTGTTTTACGTACTACTGTGTATAAATAAGAACAGTATCATGCTTTTGATGTGACCCAGGCTCTGTCCAAAACTATCCTTGCAGGGAGCTACTGAAAGCCACAATCTGAACAAGAAACTCTCCATCCACACTATTGAACTTAGAGCAGTAACTTAAAGTTTGCATTAGTAAGAGACTTAAGCATATTTTTAAATGCCATGACAACGTCATCCTACTACTCCGTAAAATTCTCCAAAGCAGTACAAGGAGGAAAGAAAAGTTTGTCCTATTAATGTAAGTTACTCATCTTTACATTCGTTACATAAACTTCCCTTTTCATCCCTCTTTTTTTCCCCTGATCATTTTTGCTTATAACAAATGTGGTCTGTATATAGACTTAAATAACATGTTTGAAATTCAGGAAATGTATCAGAACTTTAAATCTTTTTCCATACAAATCAAGTAATCCATAAGGATTTCAACTTTGTACCCATATCCATTTTTATACCCATCTGAAAATACTACTGATTGACTACAACAGCATCTCTTTCATGCATTACCTGGCAGTCTACAAACAATCGTAGGTTGCATGAGGCAGAGAAAGAGAGCAAACACTGGTAGATTACAATACAGTGCTGCTGCAAGCATTTTTATTTGATCTCATATTCTGGCAGGTTTTAAATACAGAAGAAAGAAATATGCATGCAGGCCTAATTTTTAAAATACGGCTAAAACTGGAAGATAAGCTGGGAAGGCAAACTGTGGGGGAAAGAAAAAAAAAAAAAAGTGAG